>CM053029.1:379474001-379646501 GCA_028564925.1 Lithobates sylvaticus
ACTTTGAAGTTCGACAGTTTACTGTATTGTTTTAATTCCTTCATAACCATTGGAATTGATACTCTGGGGTTGGAAATATAGAGCAACAAGTCGTCAGCAAATGCCGATACCTTGTACTCCCTATCGCCCACTCGAATTCCCTGGATGTCGGGATTGTTACGCATCGCTGACAATAAGGGTTCTAGGGTAATTATAAACAAGAGAGGAGAGAGTGGGCAACCCTGTCTTGTTCCGTTAAACAAGTCGAGGGGAGAAGACAGGGTCCCGTTGACTCTTATTCTTGTTGTCGGATGCTGATAGAGGGCCTCGATCCATTTCATCATCCTATCGCACAGTCCCATATAGCTCAATATTTCGAGCAGGAATACCCAGTTGACCCGGTCAAAGGCCTTTTCGGCATCAATTGACATAAGGACTGTGGGGGCGCCCCTCCTGCCGGCTTCTTGGATCAGCATTATTGATTTCAGAGAATTATCTCTACCTTCCCTCCCCTGTACAAACCCAGCTTGATCATTATGGGTCCATTCTGGCAGATATGACTTCAATCTCTCGGCAATTATTTTTGCGAATAGCTTTATGTCCGAGTTTAGTAAGGAGATTGGCCTGTAGCTTTCCACTGCCATCGGGTCTTTCCCCTCCTTCAGAATCAGAGTAATATGTGCCAGAAGTGTCTCATCTCTAAATTTCTCACTTATCCCTATTGCATTAAAGTATTTGCATAATCTAGGTACTAACTGCTTGGAGAACTTTTTATAATATGTAATAGAGAATCCATCAGGACCCGGGCTACCTCCTGGGGCTGTATTACCTATAGCTCTTTCTACTTCTTCTACGGATATAGGTGCACCAAGTGCCTCCATTTCGTCCGTTTTACCCTTTAGAAAGTCCATATTCCGAAGGTACTCCCTAATTTCGTCCCGCCGCTTTCCTTCGTTTTCTTTGTGTTCAATATTATATAAAGTCCTATAATATTTATGAAATGTGCTTGCTATTTCCGGGGATGATATCAGGATCTCGCCATTTGTGTCTCTAATCTTCTCTATAAACGTCCTGTTCTTTTTTTCCTTAACCCTATTAGCCAGCCATTTACCTCCTCTATTCCCCCACTGATATCTTTCCCTCTTTAAAATGTGTATTGCCGCTATCCTCTCTTGCTCTACATATTCTGCTAGCTCTCTTTTTTTAGTTATCAGCTCTTGTTTTTCCAGTATGCCTTTGGGTCTTGTTTTCTGCTCTAGTTCTTGTATGTCCTTATATAACTCCCTTTTCCTTTTTTCCCTTGTTTTTTTTTTTACCTGCTCCGATACTTATTAAGCTACCCCTTATCACTGCTTTGTGGGTTTCCCAGATTGTTGAGGCTGGAACCTCTGGTGACTCGTTTAGGGTGAAGAAAGTTTCTAAGTCCTGTTCTATCTTAATGATTGTCTCTTGGTCTTGCAATAATGAGACATTAAGTTTCCAGTTTGTTCCCGGTCCACAGTCCCCCTTTATATCCAGTTGGATTCTCATTGGAGCATGGTCTGATAGGATCATTGTTTTTATTTCTGCATTCCTGAGTATCGGGACCAGCTGATGTTCTATAAAAATGTAATCTATCCTGGAGAAGGAACTGTGGACCTGGGAGAAACAGGTATAGTCTCTATCTTTTAAGTGTAATATTCTCCACGTATCTTGTAACTGCCAATCTCCCAATGCTTTAATCACTTTTTTCTTCCTTTGTTCTGTGGCTTGGGACCTGCCCAGTGAGGTGTCCAATTTTGGGTCTATGCTCCAATTGAGGTCTCCTGCTAAAATAAGTTTGCCTTCTTTAAACCCCTCGAGTCTACTTAGTATTCTCCTAAGGAATTTGTCCGGGTTTTTATTTGGTGCATAAACATTCACTATTGTACATTTCATATTATACAGCATACCTTTTATGAACAAATATCTTCCCTCCGGGTCCACAAGACGCCCCTCTAGCTTAAATTTTACTAACCTACTCAGGCCAATGCTATACCTCTCGAGTACGGTGATGGAGAGTCTGCATAGTACCATAGTGGAAAATGGAACGAATTTAGTCTAATTCCTGAAGTATGCGTTATATGCGTCTCTTGCAGGCATACAATGCCTGCTTTCAAGAAAAGTCGTTTGTCGATTACTCTATACCTTTTTTTTTTTTGAATTTAGCCCTCTTACATTATATGTAATAAAGTTTATCCCCTCCATATTGGATTTTTAGGGTGACAATCTATAGGGGCGTCTTGTAGAGCCGGGATCGATTTCCGTACTGTGGTGGCGGAGGGTGAGCGAGACCCCAAAAGACAAAACAAACAAAAAAAAAAAAAAAAAAAGAGATCCCCAAACATCACCCCCCCTCCCCCCCCCCTCCCAACCCCCCCCCCCTTCTGAAACGATACACCTTGATAGGCTGGACAGAACCCCCCCTGCTCGTTTAGTCTATGGGCCAGGCTGACCTTTCCACAGTGTCGCCTGCTTTCCATATTTTCCATGAGGCTCTAGTCCGTAGCCGTGTAGGCCCTTCGTCTTCCCCCCCACGCTCCCCCTTCCGCCCCCCCCATCCCCCCTACCCGCCTTCCCCTTTCTTCTCTAATTAATCGTTTTATTGCTTAATTACTGCTGGGCACTGAAGCCATCTCGACTTCCCCCCTCTCCCCCCCTCTCCCCCGCCCACCATTGTTCCCTTGGTGTTTGTTCTGGGGGGGCCAGATACCCTCCTCCTCCCCCCATTCTAATAGGGTGGGGGGTGGTTGGAGCCCTAAGCGCCCACAGAATCCTCCAACATCCTCCGGGAAGCGCAGAACCGCAGAACCGCAGATCGTCCATCCCTTTTCCCAATCAAGCATGCTGGGAATCCCCATTGATAAGGGATATCTGCTGCCATAAGTGCTGAAGTCAGGGGTTTTAGTCGCCACCTCCTTCTCAACGTCTCTGGGGCTAGGTCTGTGTAGATCTGCAGCTCTGCACCCCCGAAGGTCACTCCCGGGAGTGTTCTAATTCTGCTCATTATCTGGGCTCTCTCTTCCGCATAGTGGAACCTGATTATTACATCCCTCGGGGAGTCTGGTCTTCCTCTCGGGGTCCGTGCCGTCCTGTGTATTCTATCTATTTTCAGCGTGTCTGTGGCTTCTCTATCTAAAAAGGGATTAAATAATTGCTGCGCTATATTTCTCAATTCCGTGTTGCTATGCAACTCGGGAAGTCCCTTTATACGTAGATTCTTCCTTCTACTTCGGTTCTCTTGGTCTTCTAGTTTATATAGAAGTGTTCTATTGGCTCTCTGAAGGGCAATCACCTGATCTGATATTTCTTCCAGCTTTTGGTCATGGACCACTAGCCTGTCCTCCACCTCTTCTACTCTCCTCAGTACTAATCCAATATCCCCTCTTACGGCTGCGATTTCCCCTTTCAGGGATGTTTCCAATTTTGAGAACATCTCTGTAAGCATCTCTCTTATTTGTGGCGATTCCTCTTGGGGTAAAGGCTGCGTAGTTCTTTCTCTCTCTATATCTCCTCCCTCCGCGCCTCTCTCTGACCTCCTGTCCTGTGTGTCCTCGCGTGTCCTAGCGATACTTTGTGGACTTCTGTTGTCTCCCTTTGGTCCTGTTGTCTTTACTCCATTTACTTTCCCTCCTCTACTATCCTCAGGTCCTCTCTGCCTATTTAAGCCTGAGCGGAGCGGAGCTCCTCCTTGGCTCAACCTTGGTCCTCCCTGTCCCTCCTCTACTATACTGATATTGGTGGCCATATATCTCTGGATGCCTCCAGGGCTTTGAGTTGGGGGGTTATTTTTGACAGGTTTGCTTGCTTTACCCCTCATATTTTATTTCAATCCTTCTTCTGTTCCTTTTAGATTACTCTTACTACCCCCAATGGGGTCCTTTGCTATCTCTTCTCCTCCCCATTATCCCGGGCTTTACCAACTAGATTTAATTTGGTTTACCCGATGGCCAGTGGGGTAAGTGCTATATGGTGGCGTGCATTTGTATTCAGCCCTTTTACTCTGATACTCTTAACTAAAATCTAGTGGAACCAATTTCCTTCAGAAGTCACCTAATTAGTAAATAGTGTCTACCTGTGTGCAATTTAATCTCAGTATAAATACAGCTGTTCTGTGAAGCCCTCAGAGATTTGTTAGAGAACCTTAGTGAACAAACAGCATCAGGAAGGCCAAGGAACACACCAGACAGGTCAGGGATAACGTTGTGGAGAAGTTTAAAGCGGGGTTAGGTTATAAAAAAATATTCCAAGCTTTGAACATCACATGGAGCACTGTTCAATCCATCAACCAAAAATTGCAAGAGTATGGCACAACTGCAAACCTACCAAGACATGGCCATCCACCTAAACAGACAGGCCGGGCAAGGAGAGCATTAATCAGAGAAGTAGCCAAGAGGCCCAAGGTAACTCTGGAGGAGCTGCAGAGAACCACAGCACAGGTGGGAGAATCTGTCCACAGGACAACTATTAGTCGTGCATGCCACAAATCTGGCCTTTATGGAAGAGTGGCAAGAAGAAAGCCACTGTTAAAAGAAATCCATAAGAAATCCTGTTTCCAGTTTGTGAGAAGCCATGTGGAGGACACAGCAAACATGTGGAAGAAGGTGCTCTGGTCAGATGAGACCAAAAGTAAACTTTTTGGCCTAAAAACAAAACGCTATGTGTGGCAGCCTCATGCTGTGGGATGCTTTTCCTTAATGGGGACAGGGAAGCTTGTCAGAGTTGATGGGAAAATGGGTGGAGCCAAATTACAGGGCAATCTTAAAAGAAAACCTGTTGGAGTCTGCAAAAGACTTGAGACTGGGGGGGGAGGTTCACCTTCCAGCAGGACAATGACCCTAAACATACAGCCAGAGCTACAATGTAATGGTTTAGATCAAAGCATATTCATGTGTTAGAATGGCCCAAACTAAATCCAATCGAGAATGTGTGGCAAGACTTGAAAATTGCTGTTCACAGATGCTCTTCATTTAATCTGACAGAGTTTGAGCTATTTTGCAAAGAAGAATGGGCAAACATGTCACTCTCTAGATGTGCAAAGCTTGTGGAGACATACCCAAAAAGACTTGCAGCTGTAATTGCAGCAAAAGGTGGTTCTACAAAGTATCGACTCAGGGGGGCTAAATATAAAACGCCACACTTTCCACATATGTATTGGTAAACAAAATTAAAAACCCATTTATCATTTTCTTTCAAGTTAACAATTATGTGCCACTTTGTGTTGGTCAATCACATAAAATCCCAATAAAATACATTTACGTTTTTTGTTGTAACATGACAAAATGTGGAAAATGTCAAGGGGTAGGAATACTTTTTCAAGGCACTGTAACTATCAGTATGTCCCCCCCCCCCCCCCAGCAGCTTTTTGTGAAGCTTGGTAAAGAAGCATCTTTAAAAAAAGACACCAGAAAACAGGAACTTCAAGCATATTATTGTGCTGTTATTACCATTGGTATGTATAAGTATCCATGTATTACATGTTAAAAGAAATCAAGCTGCCTAAAAGTCCTACTTTTAGATCCTGGCGCATTGCTGAGACTTCAGACTCCTTTCCATACATGTCAGACTGAAGGCTCTCCAGTTTTTCTTGAAGGCCATCGGTGGCTTTCTGTAAATCAGACAATTTGCTCTGCTCAGCAGTGAGTTCTGAAGTCAGGGAGGTAATCTGCAGCTGTAGTTTTCCCTCCATTTGGGTCTAAAAAAGAAAATAACATATGTATGGAATGTTGAGTTTTCAAGAATCTATTTCAACCTAAAGAATACAATTACTAAACCAGCAAAAACAAAAATACAATTTTGATTGACGGTATCGAATTTATACATACACAGTTGGATGATGTATGCAGGACTATTGATGCCCTTTCAGAAAGCGCACCAAAACCATGGGACATAACAGAAGTCTATGGCAAAGCGCAGCTTACCTGCACGAAAACCATGGATATACTTTTTATATTTTTTATTATAAATTTCAGCAACATTTTTAAACCTTCTGCTAAGTGTCTTGGGTCTGCTGTAATTGACTGTACCACAGACATAAGACTGTTGTCCAAGGCAGGGCTTGACAAATTTGCTTGGAATCTAGGAGCCAGCTAAAAAAGTTAGGCGCCAGGTTCTCTTTTTTTTTTTTAACGACATGGAGACGAGTGAGGGGAAGATGGCCCCCGCCTGTCTCCAAGTCATTGCAGGGCAGAAGCGACTTCAAATCGTCACTTCTGCCCATAGCTCTTAAAAAGGGACATTTTTTATTTTTTTTAATTTTTTCAAATGGCAATTTTTTTTTTTGCATTTTAGTGTAAATATGAGATCCGAGGTCTTTTTGACCCCAGATCTCATATTTAAGAGGACCTGTCATGCTTTTTTCTATTACAAGGGGCGTTTACATTCCTTGTAATAGGAATAAAAGTGACACAATTTTTTTTTCAAAAGAACAGTGAAAAAATTAAAAGTTAAAATAAATAAGAAAAAAATTATAATTTTAAACGCGCCCGTCCCGCCGAGCTTGTTTGCAGAAGAGTAGCGCCCGCATATGAAAGCGGTGTTCAAACCACACATGTGAGGTATTGCCGTGATCGGTAGAGCGAAATAATTCTAGCCCTAGACATCCTCTGTAACTCAAAACATGCAACCTGTAGAATTTTTTTAAATGTCACCTATGGAGATTTTAAAGGGTAAAAGTTTGTCGCCATTCCACAAGCGGGCAAAATTTTGAAGCGAGACATGTTTGGTATCAATTTACTCGCCGTAACATTATCTTTCACAATATAAAAAAAATTGGGTAAACTTTACTGTTGTGTTATTTTTTAATTAAAAAAAGTATTTTTTCCCAAAAAAGTGCGCTTGTAAGTCCGCTGCGCAAATACGGTGTGACAGAAAGTATTGCAACGACCGCCATTTTATTCTCTAGGGTGTTAGAAAAATAAATATATATAATGTTTGGGGGTTCTAAGTGAAGGAGATAGGCAGGCAGTGAAAACAAAACAGCCTTATTAGTATTGCTGGGTGTCATACCAACGGCCACCACAATATGGCGCCAGATTCTAGAAGGTACCATAGGACTGCACAAGGCCGCAAAACCGGGGCCTCAATTACCGGCCGGCGCGGCCCATCGCGCGCGCGCGCGCGGGGGGGGGGTGCACTATGGAGACAGGATACCCCCAGCTGTGCTGCCCCAGGTCGCTAATTCTAGTCGCCAATGCGACCTGGCGCCCGGTATTCGTCGAGCACTGGTCCAAGGTTATGGGTAATGGTCATCCCATGCCTATAGTCAATTCAAAGTCAGCCATAGGCATGGTAGGGCAGTAGAGATGCACAATTAATCGTTAAAAAAAAATTGCAATCTCAATTCAACCCCCCCTCGCGATCTTGATCCAGCATTTCCATGCTTCATGTAAAACAGTGCAGAACCGTTCTCCGTTCCCTGTCCAGGGAACCCGCAATGTCAGCACCCCAAGCACCCCTGTCCATTTAAGACCGAGATCTCTTTTTGCCTGGAACTCCACTTTAAAGACTAAGCCTTTTTCTGACACTTTTTGCTTACAAGTTGAAATCAATATTTTTTTTGCTAGAAAACTACTTAGAACCCCCAAGCATTATATATACATTTATTTAGCAGAGACCCTAGAGAATAAAATGGTGGTCATTGCAATATTTTATGTCACACTGTATTTACACTTGGGAAAAAGTACACTTCAATGAGATAAAAAAAAAGCTAAACAGTAAAGTTAGCCCAATTTTTTTGTATAATGTAAAAGATGAGGTTACGCCGAGAATCGTGATCTTTATTCTAAGCTAAAAAAAAAAAAAAAAAATTGTGATTCTCATTTTATCCAGAATCGTGCAGCTTTACAGGGCAGTCACATGACCTCACAGTTGAAATGTTTTTTTTTAAAGCGGTTTTAAACCCTGCTTGGTAATTTTTGCCTACAGGTAAGCCTACAGCGAGGGAAAAAAAGTATTTGATCCCCTGCTAATTTTGTACGCTTGCCCACTGGCATTTAAAAAAGTTATAAATTGATTTGCATTTTAATGAGTGAAATAAGTATTTGACCCCTTTGCAAAACATAAGTTAGTACTTGGTGGCAATCACAGAGGTCAGACGTTAGTTGGCCACCGTGTTTGCACACATCTCAAAAGGGATTTTGTCCCACTCCTCTTTGAAGATCCTCTCCAAATTATGAAGGTTTTGATGCCGATGTTTGGTAACTCGAACCTCCAGCTCCCTCCACATATTTTCTATGGGATTAAGGTCTGGAGACTGATTCTTCTTGAGCCACTCCTTTGTTGCCTTGGCCATGTGGTTTGGGTCATTTTTATGCTGGAATACCCATCCACAACCCATTTTCAATGCCCTGGCTGAGAGAAGGAGGTTCTCACCCAATATTTAACCACTTCAGCCCCGGACCAATTGGCAGCCAAAGGACCAGGCCCCTTTTTGCGATTCGGCACTGCGTCGCTTTAACTGACAATTGCGCGGTCGTGCGTCATGGTTCCCAAACAAAATTGGCGTCCTTTTTTTCCCACAAATAGAGCTTTCTTTTGGTGGTATTTGATCGCCCCTGCAGTTTTTTTTTTTGCGCTATAAACAAAAATAGAGCGACAATTTGGAAAAAATGCAATATTTTTTGCTTTTTGCTATAATAAATATCCCCAAAAAATATATTAAAAAACATTTTTTTCCTTAGTTTAGGCCGATACGTATTCTTCTACATATTTTTGGTAAAAAAAAAAAAAAAAAAATCGCAATTAGCGATTATTGATTGGTTTGCGCAAAAGTTAGATCGTTTACAAAATAGGGGATAGTTTTATAGCATTTTTATTAATATTTTTTTTTTTTACTAGTAATGGCGGCAATCAGCGATTTTTATTGTGACTGCGACATTTTGGCAGACACATCGGACATTTTTGGGACCATTGTCATTTATACAGCAATCAATCTATTTAAATGCATTGATTTCTGTATAAATGACACTGGCAGTGAAAGAGTTAACCACTAGGGGGAGGGGAGGGGTTATGGGCTGTAACGTGTGTGTTTTTTTTTACATTAGGGGGCGGGGCTGACGTCTGACGTCATTGATCGGCTTTCCCGATGACAGGGAACAGCCGATCAATGACAGGCAGAGTAGGAAGCGCGGGGAGAGGTTTGTTTACACAGACCTCTCCCCGTTCTTCAGCTCTGTGACCCGATCGTGGGCTCTGTGGTCCGCTGGTCCCGCGGCCGTGGTCACGGAGCTCCCGACCGGGTCGCGAGTGCGCCGCCGGTGGCGCGCGCGCGACCCACAGCTAGGCTCTTAAAGGGCCACGTACCTGTACGTGTTTCTGCCTAGCCGTGCCATTCTGCCGACGTACATCGGCGTGAGGCGGTCGGGAAGTGGTTAATGG
The DNA here is from genome assembly GCA_028564925.1 of Lithobates sylvaticus. NCBI lineage: Eukaryota > Metazoa > Chordata > Amphibia > Anura > Ranidae > Lithobates > Lithobates sylvaticus. The sequence goes on from CM053029.1 coordinate 379,483,377, forward strand.
TACATTGCCCCGTCCATTGTCCCTTTGATCCAGTAAAGTTGTCCTGCAGAAAAACACCCCCAAAGCATAACGTTTCCACCTCCATGTTTGACGGTGGGGATGGTGTTCTTGGGGTCATAGGCAGCATTCCTTCTCCTCCTCCTCCAAACACAAGTTAATGCCAAAGAGCTCGATTTTGGTCTTATCCAACCACAACACTTTCACTAAGTTCTCCTCTGAATCATTCAGATGTTCATTAGCAAACATCAGATGGGCCTGCACATGTGCTTTCTTGAGCAAGGGGACCTTGCGGGCACTGCAGGTTTTCAGTCCTTCACAGCGTAGTGTGTTACCAATTGTTTTATTGGCAACTCTGGTCCCAGCTGCCTTAAGATCATTGACAAGATTCTGCCATGTACTGTAGTTCTGGGCAGATTCCTCACCGTTCTCATGATCATTGAAACTCAATGAGATGAGATCTTGCATGGAGCCCCAGACCAAGGGAGAGTGACAGTCATTTTGTGTTTCTTCCATTTAAGAATAATCGCAACAACTGTTGTCACCCTCTCACCAGGCTGCTTGGCTATGGTCTTATAGCCCACTCTAGCTTTCTGGTGACTAGATGGTCCCCAGTCATCTCTATGACCCTCGAAGGCCCAGGTGTGACGTTATGACACGTCTAGCCCGGCGGAAGTAAACATTGCCGGGGACACAGCTGGAAAGGCAGAGACAGTTTATTTTTTTATCTTGGTCTTTCCAGCCTGAAGGAGAAGCCTCTCCATAAAAAGGACCTGTCACCCACTATTTCTATTACAAGGGATGTTTACATTCCTTGTAACTGGAAAAAAAGTGATCACATTTTTTTTTTTTTAAAGAGAAATTGTAGAAATTAAAAATAAAAAAGAATAAAATAAAGAATAAAAAAACATTCCATGAGTGTGTGCAATTTTAAAGTGTGACATGTTAGGTATCTATTTACTCGGCATAATATTATCTTTCACATTATATAAAAAAATTGTGCTAACTTTTCGGTTTTGTTTTTTTTAATTCATGAAACTGCTTTTTCCCCAAAAAAACGCATTTGAAAAATTGCTGTGCAAATACCGTGTGATATAAAAAGTTGAAACAAGCACCATTTTGTTTCCCTAGGGTCTCTGCTAAAAAAAACATATATAATGTTTAGGGGTTTCCGAGTAATTTTCTAGAAAAAATATAGGATTTTTACATAGGAGCACCAGAATTGGCCCAGATGGGAAGTGGTTAAAATGCAAATACATTTTTTAACTTTTTTGAAATGCGTTTTTCTGAATATTTCTGTTGTTATTCTGTCTCTCACTGTTAAAATAAACCTACCATTAAAATTATAGACTGATCACTTCTTTGTCAGTGGGCAAACGTACAAAATCAGCAGGGGGTCAAATACTTTTTTCCCTTACTGTATAATATAGCTTACTTGTATGTCAAATTAATATCTCCTAAACGTGCTCCGTTTAGGAGATTTTCGCCCGGTATGCAGCCAGTGACATCACTGGCGCATGCCAGGTCCGGCAAACCTGGCCGGAAACTCAGAGCTTTGCGCCGGAACCGAGGGCTTCTAGCTCACTAGCGCGGGAGTGATGTCATTGCGGCTTTCGGCCAATCACAGCGCCGGAGCTCGCAAACCTGGAAGAAAGACAGGGGGAACATGTCATTACAGCTCTGGGGGGGCTTCGCTCCAAGGTGAGCATTTCATAATGTGCTAGTATGCGATGCATACTAGCACATTATGCCATTGCCTTGCAGATTTTTTCTTTTTTGAACATCCGTGGTTTACAACCGCTTTAATAGTCTTGGCAGAAACAGGCATTTTCACATTGGTCATCACACCTTGCACCAGTTCTTCTTTTGAAGAACAATAGGGATCAGATAAGAGTATCCATCCCAGAATATCTTCCCCCCTATGGTGGCTGGTCAAGGCATATTTGCAGAGGTTACAGACTGCCCATAAAGATGAACATTTCTCAGGCAAAATTCTATCATTTATTTTAAAGCTGCACTCCAGGATAAGCAAATATTGTCTATAGGCAAAAGGCGTGTATATTCTTGCTTGAATCTTGGTGTGCTAAGTGTATTTTTTCCCCGATCTGTGTCATAATCTGTGCACCAGCTTCCTGTAATACAGACCAGTCACTGCTGCTCTCTTCTTGTGTAGGGTGAATTGGTCTTGTATCCACCCTCCTGTGGTTTTCTGCAGGCAGCCTTGTAGTGGGGTGGGCCTGCTAGGCACCTCTCCTCTCTGCACAAGCTATATAAAGCACAGTGATAATGTCAAAGACATTTGGTGCACCCAAGTGGATTTAAACCTGTGTTGCTATGAAATACAATACAATACAATAATTTTGTGCCCATAGTTCAGCTTTAAAACTGTGGATAGGAATTTTAAATTCAATTTATTGATTTTACACATTTCTACAGCCCTGACACATTCTGCGTTGCTTACCGTACTACACAAAACCACAATTTGCAAAACTGTAAGCACACAATGATGCTGAGAGCAAGGCTGTAAGAACTGTGCATGTGCTATTGTGAAAAAACAACCACAACTCACTTTCTCAGTTAGTTGAGTGGAGACAGTCTGTAAATCCTTCTGATGGTTTTTCTTCTCTTCATCAATTGATGCCTGAATTTTCTTCAGCTCTGCCTGATGCTTCTGCTCTACTTTCTTTTTTTCCTCTATAGAGCCTTGTAACTTGCCACTGCAGATCTGTACTTCAGACTTCAGTTTAGTGGATTCCTAGTGGAAGAAACAGTATTGCCTGTGAAATTAAAGGTGCCTTAAAGCAATGGTCATCAAGTCTGTCCTCAGGGGCCCACTAACAGGCCACGTTTGCAAGATAACTAAAATACATCACAGGTGATATAATTTGCTGCTCAGTGATTGCAGTATTCTAGTCTGCATCTCCCAATCCCCCCCCCCCCCCAATACATAAAACCTGGCCTGTTAGTGGGGTTGACTACTACTACTACTACTACTAGGTGTCAAACACAAGCCTGTGGGCCAAATCCAGCCCTCTAGGCTGGATTTGGCCCTCACACCTCTCCTGCAGCTCCGGCACCCCCACCTTGTCTCGGCAGTCAGCAGCAAAGAGGAGGATATAACTCCTCCACCGGATCAGCAGCCACAGCACCCTCTCTTCTCAGCCTCCCATTGCCTCAATATTCAGCAGATTCCGGCAGCTGACTCCAGCTCTCCTCTGGTCCTCCTCCAGGCCCTGCACTTTCAACTTCCCAGCGCCGCCTACAGCTTCTTCCCAGCAGCAGCACATGGTAAGGAGGGTGTACTGCAATGTACGGGAGGGTGGGGGGGGCTCTTGATATCTGAGGTCTGATCTGAAAAGAGAAGGGGGGGGGGGTGTGCTATGGACATCTAGTCTTACAGATACAGCCAGCCCTTTGGGTGACCATAATACTGATGTGGCCCATGAAGAGTTGGACACCCCTGCCTTATCCACTTAGCGCAAATCGCCATCATTGTACGTCGGTACTTTAGACGCTAAATACCATTGCTATGGCAGCTGACACATTCTGAGGGCCCCTCCCGCCACGTTCAGGTCATCGCCGCCGCTTACTGGAGCCGTCGGTAGCGGCAGAGACGATCACGTCCTTGCCCTGACAGGCATCGAGCCGGGTAAGGGAAAGATGGCCCCCACTCTGCTCCATAACATTGAATGGCGGAAGCAATGTCAAACGTCACTTCTGCCCAATGGTCTTAAAGGGGATATCTTTTTTTTTTTTTTTTTTTGCAAAAAGAGAATGACATTTCATTTTTTTTTGTTTTTTTTATTGCATTTTAGTGTAAATGTTAGAGCTGAGGTCTTTTTGACCCCAGATCTCACACATTTAAGAGGTCCTGTCATGCTTTTTTTTCTTTTATTCAATTACTTTTATATAAACATAATACTGTACAAACATTCAAAAACATATATATACAAATCATTCAAAAGCATAAGAATGGGTCACACCTACAATATATATTCTTCAAAGCTTTCAAAGTTCTTCATAGAGACAAAAAAGGGCCCATATTTCCTTGACTCATTCCATCAATCAATTTCCCTCCCTCAAACAATTAATGATTAATTAATTTATTTTAATTAAAATTTAAGAGGGTGGATCTATGGCCGGAAGCTACTTATAGCCTACTTATAGCCTCTCCCTAGATTCCACCCTAAATTCTGTGATTTACTTACAAAAAAAAGGGGGGGCTTCTAAATGACGTTCTTACTGCCCATATAACTCAAATAAATCAAAGACTGTTTGAAGTCTAACCATCTCTTCCAAGTCCTAATAAATTTTAGTTCCAGATCATTTTGTAAATAAATTAAATTCTTCGATTAGCCTAGTTCTATGCACTTCTCCAAACAAATCCTTTGTCTGTATTTTCTTTGATTTCCATTGCTTCGGGATTAATGCTTTCGCTGCATTTAACAACAATGGGGTAAAAGCTGCTCTATCATTTCTCCTTGAGTCACTTATTGCATGGAATAAACACTGCCAAGGTTCATACCCAATTTCAACCTGGCTAATCTTCTTAATTAAGTGCAATACTTCTTTCCAAAAGAGCTGTATCAAAAAGCATTGGCACCAGATATGGGCATGGATTCCCATGCCCCCACATTCCCTCCAACACAGAGGTGAAGCCTCAGAATTGATTTTATGCAATTTTAATGGGACATATAACCACTTGGTTAACAATTTATAATTAATTTCTTTTGTCCCTGTGTCCGTTGAGGTGGAGTGCAAATAATCAATAACTTTACGATTAAATATTTCTGGTTGAGGCAGGTTCAATTCCATTTCCCAACTCTCCAAAAGACACACGAACCCAGAATCTGGGGGGGTCAATCAACATCTTATATATACACTTGAAATCCCATGTCTATTTATTCCCCCTTGGTCCACAAGTCTTTCCCATGAGCTAAGTTTGCTAACCGAGGGAAGGGGTTTTGGGAGGGAGTCCACAAAGTGTTGGAGTTGTCTGTATCTCCAAACATCCCACGTTGATGAGCCATATCTTTCTCGTAATTCTAATAGCGAACAAAGGACCTTTCCTTTCAGAACATCTTTTAGTCTCAGACAATCTGACAGAGTTCATTTCAAATACAACTTATTCTCTTTCTCTGGCGGGAGTTTGTACCCGAGGGGCATCAAAGGACTATTGTATTGCCATGATATACTTTTAAGTAGCTTATCACACGATCTTAATGTTTCCATTGTAATTGGAGCCAGTTCTTTAGCAAGGCCTCTGTATTGCCTTGGTATCCAGATGATCTGGCCCAAAAATTATTTACTTATGTTTTCCTCCAGTGACGCCCATTTTTATAGGAAGTGCTATGAACCCAGTCTATTATTCTCGCAGCACTGCTGCTACATGGTACTTTTCAAAGTCTGGAAGAAATAAGCCCCCCGTTTACTTTTGGTCTAGTCATTATTTTATAGGCAATACGTGTCCCTCTATTTTTCCATATAAATTTCTGCACTAGAAGTCTCAGGGTTTTAAAGTAAGCCACCAAGATGTTAATCGGGAGGCTTTGAAAAATATACAGAGCTCTGTATGCTTTTTTTCTATTACAAGGGATGTTTACATTCCTTGTAATAGGAATAAAAGTGACCCAAAATTGTATTTTTAAAAGGACAGTTAAAATTAAAAGTAAAATTAATAAGAAAAAAAAAAAAAAACACATTTTTTTTGAAAAGCGCCCTGTCCCGTCGAGCTTGTGTGCAGAAGCGATTGCATACGCAAGTCGCACCCGCATATGAAAACCGCACATGTGAGGTATCGCTGCGAGACCTCCTCTGTAACTCTAAACATGTAACCTGTAGAAATTTTTAAACGTTGCCTATGGAGATTTTTAAGGGTAAAAGTTTGTCACCATTCCACAAGTGGGCGCAATTTTAAAGCATGACATGTTGAGTATCAATTTACTCGGTGTAACATTATCATTTACAATATTAAAAAAAAAAAATTGGGCTAACTTTACTGTTGTCTTATTTTTTAACCTGTAAAATCATTTTATTTGAGTACATCATGGGACACAGAGTCAGGCTAATATTCATTACCTGCTGGGTTATACTTCATCATTAGGTGAATGGACCCCTCCCCCACAGGAAGTACTTTAGGTTTTGTAGCAAGCACTAAATCCTCAAAAAAGAGGAGAGGGATCTCTGTGTCCCATGATGAACTCAAAGCAAAGATTTTACAGGTAAGTATGACGTAAAAATCCTATTTTCTTTTTCATACATCATGGGACACAGAGTCAGGCTAATATTCATTACCTGCTGGGACGTCCCAGAGCAATAGCCTTGAGTGGAGGGAGACACCCTGCCAAACAATAGCCATCAGAACTTATACGGCAGCTGCAGTACACTGAGGCCGAAAGCCGAATCCTCGGCTGCTCGAACATCCACTTGATAATATTTTGTTAATGTATGCACTGGAGACCAGGTAGCAGCCTTACAAATCTGAGCCACAGATACCTGATGGCAAAAAGCCCAGGAGGTTCCTACACCCCTGGTAGAATGAGCTCTAACCCTAAAGGGAGGAGCTTTATGTTTCAGACCGTAGGCCTGAATGACCAATTGACAGACCCAATTGGCAATGGAAGCTTTGGAAGCTGCCTGCCCCTTCTTGGGTGCTTTTGGTGGGAAAAAAAAAAAATAATAAAAAAAAAATTCTCGGATCTGATTCTCGGATCTCCGCAGATCTAGACAAATAAACCTTGACTGCCCGGACAACGTCCAAAGAATGCAGTCGTATCTCTTCCGCCAAACGATGCTGAGAGAAAAGGCGAAATAATGTCCTGATTTAAATGAAAGGCTGACACCACTTTTGGCAAAAATGATGGAACAGGTCGTAACACGACTCTGTCATGGTGAAGGATCAAGTACAGTTCCCTGCATGAAAGGGACAACTCCGACACCCTTCTAGCTGAGGTGATAGCCACCAGGAAGGCTAGCTTTGTGACTGCAAGTCTAATGTAATTTCCTTAATTAGGTTCAAATGGTTGTTTCTGTAGCACAGACAGCACCAAAGTTCAAGACCCAAGGACACATAGGTGACCTAATAGGGGGGGGGGGGGAGCAAGCGAGTTGCCCCTTGCATAAAGGTTTGGATCAGTGAATGGGAGGCTAAATACTGATAGGGCCGAAACTTGACTTCTGATTGTACTCAAAGCCAAATTTGATTTCCACAGCTGACTGTAGAAAAGAGAGAAATCAACCAATCACATATTTCCGAGGATGCCATTTTCTGGCTTCACACCAAGCAATACAAGTCTTCCAGACCTTATAATAAATCTTCCTAGTGATAGCTTTTCTAGCAATCACTAGAGTAGACACCACTGGTCCCAAAATGCCATGGTCCTTTAACAACCTGGCTTTAATAGCCATGCCATCAAATTTAGAGACTGTAAATTGGGGTGGAATATAGGACCTTGATACAGTAGATCGGGGTGTCAATCTCACAATCTCCAGGAACCAGGGCCTTCTGGGCCAGGCTGGTGCCACCAGAATGACTGGAATCCCCTCTCTCCAAATCCTGCGCAACAAATGTGGAAGGAGAGGGATCAGAGGAAAAGCATAAACCAGTGCTGGCTCCATGGAACTGTCAGAGCATCTGCTCCAAGAGGATCTCTTGTTTCGAGACACAAACTGCTCTAGCTTAATGTTGAACCTGAATGGCAGTAGGTCGACCTCTGGCCATCCCCAACATTGGCAAATTTCCTGGAACACCTCTGGGTGTAGGGACCATTCCCCCGGGTAGATCAGTTGGTGGCTGAGATAATCTGCCTTCCAGTTCTCGGTTCCCGGAATATGGACTGCCGAGATTATTGGCACATGTCCCTCTGCCCAGGCTAGTATGTAGTTCACCTCCTTCAGAGCTGAACAACTCATGGTATCACCTTGGTGGTTTATATAAGCCACTGCTGTGGCATTGTCGGACTGAACCCTGATTGGGCAGTCCTGAAGCTTCACCGTCCAGGATCCTAGGGGCAGACGGATTGCCCGTAATTCTAGGAAGATTATTGGGCAAGGTCTGTTCTGTCCCTGACCATGTCCCCTGGGCTGTGAGCCCATCTAGGGTCACTCCCCAGCCTGAGAGACTGGCATCTGTAGTCAGTACTCTCCAAGTTACCGGGAGAAAGGATTTTTCCTTTCGCAGGTTCTGATCCTGCAACCACCAGTTTAGGCTTAAGCATGCCTGAGGAGATAAGCACATTGGATAATCCAGGGCTTTTCTTCCTCTGTTCCAAGCCAACAAGATGTCTTGTTGTAAAGGCCTGGAATGGAACATAGCATAGGGCACTGCCTCAAAGGAGGATACCATCCTCCCTAGAAGACTCATACAGAGCCGAATGGAGGGTTGTCTGGTGCCCCTGATCTTAAGCACCTGATCCTTCAGGGCACAGATCCTTACTGGTGGCAAGAATACTCTTGCTTGGACTGTGTTTAGAATCAGACCTAAATATTTTAGACTTTGAGCTGGTCTCAAGGCTGACTTTTCTGTATTTATGATCCAGCCTAAGCTTTTCAAATACCTCACTGTGTATATTATGCTCTATTCTTGAGCCTGTACTGAGTGAGCTCTGAGCAGGAGGTCATCCAGATACCTGAGCACCAGGATCCCTTGGGCCCTTAAAAGTCAAAAAAATTTATTTTTACGTCAGTACTGGTACTAGGACCTTTGTGAACACCCGGGGAGCTGTAGCAAGCCTGAAGGGTAGAGCCACAAACTGAAAATGACATTACTCTACTGCAAAACATAGGAAACTCTCATGAGGCTGAAAGATAGGTATGTGTAAGTACGTGTCCTTTATATCGATGGAGGCTAAAAAGTCTCCCCTTTGGAGTGAGGTTACTACTGAGCGGACAGACTCCATCTGAAAGGATTGTATCAATAGATACTTGTTCAGGGACCTTAGGTCCAAAATGGGCCTTGTGTCCCGGTTTGGTTTCTGAACCATAAACAGGTTTGAGTAAAACCATGTGCCCCTTTCGGGTACCGTAACCTCTACAATCACTCCTTGATGCACTAGATGATGTAGTGCCTGAAGCAATAAGTTTCTTTTTGGAGGATCCGAGGGAACGCTGGGTCTTAGAAACCTCTGAGGGGGCACCCCCCTAAAAAGCGAGATATAATTGAGGTGACCCACTCATCTTGAATTGTTGTTTTTCAAATGTCTGCAAAGTGCAGCAGCCTTCCCCCCACACGATGGAGTGGGGGCGTCCCCTAAAAAGAAGGGCTTATGCTGGGTTTAAAAGAATTTTGGACCCAGGGCTTTTTCTGGCCCTGGCCTTGCGGCTTGCCCCTGGCCCTAGCGCACTGTTGGCAGCGGAACCGCACTGACACCAAGACATTTGAGGAAGCAGTCCCTGGGTTTTTAAACGAGGGATGTTTGGTGCTTTTCTTCACAGGAAGTAGAGGACTCTTCCCTCCGTAAATATTTTGGATACATTTGTTCAATGATCACCGAATAAATATTTCCCATGAAACGGGAAACCTGGCAATAACTTTTTAAAAGGAAGCTCGGCTGACCAGTTCTTAAGCCATAAAAGTCTGCGCATATGTACAGACAAGAGAACCAGACGAGAAACCTGCTGTATTGAATCCTTTAAAGCATCAACAGCAAAACACAGAGCTCGAGGAATATGTCTTACTTTCAGGCAGATCATCCTCCTGGTTAGGCCTATCCGGCCATTTGACTTGATCCTTTACGGACTGGCAAATACCAATTGCTGCAACAGCTGGCTGAACTGGTCAAAGAAAAGGAAGCCTTTAATAATAACTCCAATTTCTTGTCAACAGGGTCTTTCAAGCCCTGTGCGTTATCTACCGGACAAGTTAAGTTCTTGTTTAAGGAAGAGACTGCTACATCTACGGCTAGCATGCGCCATTTTTTTAACTAACTTTTCATCCATGGGATATAAAAGGGAAAACCTTTTAGAAGGCAAAAAACTCCTGTCAGTATGTTCCCAATCAGCATACACCGCCTGTTCAAACAGGGGGTGTAGCGGGAAAGGCTGTACGACCTGAAAGGTCTCAGAGATCCCAAAGAGGACCAGGGGGGCTCAGTTACCTCTACAAGAGGCAACTTAAAGGCAGAACGAACCATTTCAGTCAGAGTCAGGATTCAAAAACCTCTGCGACTGAGAGGCAGACATTGAGTGGAAATCTTCTTGTCCAGATTGCTCGGAAGCAGACTCATCTGCCGGGCACTCCACCGAATCCTGAGCTTTAAGCTCTTCCCCCTCCCCAACCCATTCCTGCTCCAGACGAGGAGACTTCGGGGAGGGGGATCTTTTACGCTTTCTGCCACCCTGCGGGATGGAGGCAATCATGCCGGTAATCCTGTGCTCTAACCCGGCTAGGGCTGAGGACATCCTTAGTGATAAAGGGTGAAGTAGCAGCGTTGACTGTAGGCACAATACCAGATAGGCCCAGCGGCTCAGATTGCCCGGGAGCCTCTGGTCTTTCAGGGGATACAACACTAGGGATACAACTAGGTTATCAGGAACTACTGATGACGTAGGTGTGCCCCTTCCCTGTGGTGTTAGTCCCACTCTTCTTATTGGAAGACATTCAATCCTGCAAACAAAGAGTACTTGGGTGTAGTTAAAACACCTCAAAAGGGAGACCCTTTAATAGGGCTCACCAAGCCCCTATGCAACAATCCTGCTTAGCACCTTTAGCCTGCCAAGCAACACCTGTTGACTCACGTGACCCGGGTAAGGAAAAATGAACCACTGCAAGTGTCTGTTCAGAGCCTGCTCTGTGTCCCACAGCTGCCTTCTGGAAGCACCAAATGCTTGGCATACACAGCTTAAATAAGCTGGGTGTGCGCCAGAACGTTCTATGCGTGAGTGCACACGCATGTACGTGGTCCCGGCGAGTAAGCGTGACTGTATTCGCGTACAGCGCAAATCTTCGTGTGCCCAGATAAAGGCTACGGCGCATGTGTTGCCAATCCGTGTGAACCATGGCAGCCAAACTGCTGAGCCCAGCAGCGCTCTTGCAAACTCACGGGCACCAAGGCGAACCAAGGTGAAATGGCGCACCATAGTGTGCTATCATACAGGTAAAAAACAGCCAAACACAAGCAAAAAAGGTACACTTTGCAAACACCCACAGCTAACCCAGAACTCCCCCGTATGGTCACCGCACACAGGTGTCCAGCCATTCAGTAATATGGTTTAGATGCTTTAAAACAGCTTTTCCAAAAACAAAATGTATATATGTATGGGGGATGCCATTACAGACCTCCTATGAATACTAATAGTCAGGCTAGTTCAATGCTTTCAATACTTTGAGCCACTGACCTAGAACAAGCATGTCGATTAATGGGCTCTTGAGAATGTGCCAAGTACAGCAGGAAATGCGTCAGAGGTTTAGCTTTTATCCTGTGCTAATGCAATCTTCTCTTTCTCCTTATTAGGATCCCCTGATATGCACCCAAGTGGCACTGTGCATTACATGTATGAACAAATCTGGAACAGGTGTTAGATATCAGCATGCAGGTTAGGCCACAATGAACATCTGTGTCTCACTGGAGAAATTTCCTTCACTTCCTGTCCCATAGTCACAACAGAATGCAAGCAGAAAATCCTCCAAGGTGAGGGAATCCCTGGTTGCCAGCAGGGTCTGTCCCCATTGGAAGATTTTACCTAATTTCCTATGCTGGTGAAAATTTGGTATTATCTTTAACTTTCACACACAAAGCAGTCAACAGGACAAATAAAGAGTGTGAATCTCCCAGCAGCACTGGCAGCAATACAAATCCCTCTTCGCTTTAACCAAATAAATAAAAATATATATTTTAATGGCATGGGGTCAGCGTGACAGTCAAACAACTGCAACTTTCAAAAAAAATAAATCCCATATTCCATCTAAACAGGTTTATTTTAATAACCTATCTATTTGAAAATACTATATTTATCTTACAGACCTACATAACATTCTCCATATTCATAGGTCCTGGGATGTCCCCAAGCAACTAATGAGAAGGGTGGGCAACAACTAGGCCAACAGGTCCAACAACAGGGGTCAACAAACCCAACTTCAGAGTGCCGCTGCAAAAACGATGAGGCCAAAAGCAGCATCCGCAGAGTCTGAATGTCCACCTGGTAGAACTTTAAAAAAGTATGAACAGGTAACAAGGTGGTAGCCTTAGAAAGCTAGGCCACAGAGGCTTAGTGCTGGAATTCTCAGGAAACGCCCACTGGCCTGGTGTAGATTTGTCCTTTAGAGTGTAAGTTCTGGAGATAAGCTCTCTTATCCTTATGGAGACAGTGGTCTTGGAAGCAGATGTTCTTTGTGGGGTTCTGAGGGTAGAATGTCCATCCTCCAGGCACTAAAGAGCATTATCTTTTGAGTGCCTTGGAGAAAGGCACAAAAATAAAAGGACTATGTTTTTATTGAGATGGATAACCAATACCATCTTAACATGAGCTATCTTGCTGGCTCAGAGACACATTGCACATTTGCATGAGAGATTATCTAAGAGAATTTCCTAAAAGGTTCAAAGAGTGGTTTCTGTACTCATAAATTGCCAGGAGGGCGTACATGGACGTCCTCCCGCTGTCTGTGTGCCCCCTGTGGTGCCCACACCGACAGCCACTGCTGCCAAGCAGTGCCCACTAGTGTCACCTAGTAGTGCCATCTACCAGTGCCGCCAATCAGTGCCCATCAGTGCCTCATCATCAGTGGCACCTATCAGTGCAGCCTCATCAGTGCCCATCAGTGCAGCCTCATCAACGCACATCAATGAAGAAGAAAAACTACCTGTTTGCAAAATTTTATAACAGGTTGAAGACGTTTTTAATTTTCCAAATTTTCTGTCTTTTTTTTTGTTTAGCAAAAAAAAAAAAAAAAAAACCCAGTGGTGATTAAATACCACCAAAAGAAAGCTCTATTTGTGTAAAGACAATGATAAAAATGTTATATGGGTACAGTGCAGCATGACTGTGTAATTGTCAAAGTGTGACAGCACTGAAAGCTGAAAATTGGCCTGGGCAGAAAGTGGTTAAAGTGGTTGTAAATGCATTCGGCATTAAGGCAAAAAACCTTTCAAAAGACTTTCCCCCCCAGCCCCCCTCTAAACACTTTCCTTAACCCGATCTCAATCCAGTGCTGGTTCCGTCTGCAGCAGCTCATCTTCCCCCTCTCTCTCCTCACAGGAAACTGAGCAGCAGTGAGAGCCATTGGCTCCTGCTGCTGTCAATCAAAGTCTGTGAGGAGGGAGCAGGGGGTAGGTCCAAGCCATGCTGTGTAGGTCTATAGGCGCACACAGCACTGAATGAGTGCCCCCATAGCAAGCGGTTTGCTGTGGGGGGGGGGCAAAGAGTGCTAGCGGAGGGACCCCAGAAGAGGTTTGGGGCTCTGTGCAAAACTACTGCACAGAGCAGGTAAGTCTAACGCAATTGTTATTTAAAAAAAATTACAATCACTTTAAGGCCAAATTATGTGCAGGAAGGCCAGAATGGGAGGCACAGAGTGATCTCACTGAGAAGGGCCTGTGCTCAAACCAGGCAAAGAAGTATTTACAGGTATGATAAGCAGATCTTTTTGGAAGTGGCTTTTCTTGCTTTCAGCAAAGTAGGAATGACAGATTCAGATACCCCTGTCGTTTAAGACCTTGATGCCATTAAAATCAGGGAAGCAGGATGGAATAGTGGTACTTGAAACAGCAGGTCTAAACTGTTAAGATGCTAGGGGTCATCTCCTAGCAGTCTGAATATGTCTGCGTACCAGGTTCTTGGTGTCTTGCTTTATTTTGAGTTACCTTGTTGAATCTGGAGGCCAGAATATCCACATTGAGGGTCCCCCCATTGCTGATATATCAGGCTGAAGATGTCAGGGTGAAAGGTTCATCCCCTTGGTCCATGCAATGATGGCTGAGGTAATCTGCATTTCAGCTGTACACTGGATAGCATAAATTGCTGGACAGGGTTTCTCCATCCACGACATGATCTGGTTTGCTTCCTTGAAGGCTACAAGACTCCTGGTTCCCCCTTGGTGTCTTATTGCACCATAATAAGGTCCTTGCAGAAAGAGGAGCCCAGTTATGCAGAGTAATTTTATAGCTCTGAGCTCCAGGATGTTGATAGGGAGCTTGGCTTCCACCGATGATCATGTTCCCTGAACTGTGAGGGATTGGGACACTCCTCCCCAGCCTGGAAGACTAGTATCTGTCATTATCACTTTCCAGTGATATGTAAGGAACGACTTCCACATTGTTAAAGCTTGGCTGGAGATCCACCAAGCTATGGAATTACCTGGATAGGAGCATGCTTATTTCATGCCACTGTAACTTTGTGTTGGAGAGGTCTTGAATGGAACAGCCTTGAAGAAGGCAACCATGAGAACCAGAACTCCCAAGAGGAATCTCAGGAAAGTCCCGTTTGCAAGTCCTGAGAGAAAGCAGTTTCTTTTCCAGAAGGAACTTTTGCTTTGGCTACAAACAGTTTGATGTATTCCAGGCAAAGAGAAGGTTGGAGAACAGAAGTTGACCACCCAACGAAAAGCCAGAAGCATCCAAAATTGTCCTATGGACATTTGCAGATAGCTGGAAGGGCAAAAAGTTCTTTAGAAGGAGGTTGTCTTGATAACCTGTAACCTGGATGTGCTGAGTTCTTAGAAGGGCAAGAAGAGGTACCAGGAACTTTGTGAATACTCTGGAAGCAGAGGCTAAGCCAAAAGGTAGAGTGACAAACAGAAAGTGATTGTCTCCTAGTGCAAAGTGTAGAAAACACAGATGAGGTGGAAAAATTGTAATAAGCAGACTACAACAGACTTTTAGGACTGAGGCTGCCCCTTCACTGAAAATCATGCTTTGTTGTCTTAAGACAAAATAGGTACAGACTTGAGGAGCCCTGCATTTTAAGAAGATAGAGGCCAATAAGAAAGGAGATTTTAAAACTTTCTGCCATGGAAGAACCCTTCCACCTGTGACAACTTTGATGAATTTTCAAGTGCCTCTTCAAAGTGATGCATCATACTTCAAAGGGCATTTGCGTGAGTTGTCTTATACAGGCAGCTTCAGTTGACCAGGCTTTGAGCCACAGGATTCTGGGAATGGAAATGAGTGCCATTTGGGAAATTTGTGTCATTACTTGTTCTAGGGAAACCACAAAAAAGAGCAGGGCAATTGCTCAGTTAAAGTATGGTCTTGGAATACAGGATCATGTTGGTTTTTCATTGCCCTAGTCCAGTTAGCTGCAGTCTGACAGACAAAAATTGCAGCAAAAGCTTGTTGGAGAGCTGGACCTAAAAGTGTAGAGAGCCTTTAAGAGCATCTCAAATTTCCTATGTGCAAAATCATCGAATGAAGGAACATCTTCAAGTGGTACAGTGAGATACTTATTTAAGATTGAGATGAGGCAATCCAGTGAAATATTTTTCCACTGGAAAGAGCTTGGCAATGGATTTTGAAAGGGGGGTAAGAATCATTTAATAAGTTGCCTATTCTATTTGTTCAGGAACAGGAAATGTCTTTTTAGATTTAGCAGGTCTCTTTGTACCCAAAGGGGCATAGCGAGACTGGAGAGATTTAAGCGCAACAATGCATAGGCTTTTGTGCACAGCAGTGAACATATCCACATTGGAAAGCATACTGCATGAAGCCGTAACATCTGGTGAATAGGAGCTTGCGAGTGAGAAATCTTCCATAGCCTCCTCTAACACCGCCTTCCAGATCCTCTTTATTCCCTTCTATGTCTGACACTTCTAGGGCTGACATATCGGGATCTGATAAAGTTCTGACACTACAACCCAATTGCAGGTATTAAATGGGCTAGAGCACTCTTCACTCACCGTGCCTGACAAGCAGTCTCCAATCCGCACACAAAAGTCCTCCAAGGTAAGGTGAAGTCGGCAACAAGGTGAATATTAATAAAATCAATCTTTATTCAATCCAAAAGAGTACATGTGTTCCAAAATGGAGCCAACTGACATGTTTCAGCACACCAGGGCTTTAATCATTAGAATCTGACTTCTGACTCAAATAGAGACGATAGAGCTGGAGAGGGAACATGGTCTTTTTGGGTGGTGGACAGTGATGGCTGTATTACAGCCTTTAGTTGTCATAAAAGCTGCTTGTTGCCTGCCTGAGATACAGCTATGAGCTTTTGCTGTGGCTTCCTTTTGCCTGGTTTCGGCCACTGATGCATGTGAGGATAATCCCCTGTGGGGTACTCACTGAGTAGAGTACCCCTACAGGGTAGTAAGCATGTCCAAAAAGGAGTACACAACAATCTGGCGTAGAGTATCTTATAAAGGAGAGGAGGAGGTGGTAAAGTGTGCAAACTTTGGTGTGATATAACACCTGGCCATCTATCTGAGACTAAGCTCTGAGTGGTAAAATTTAGAGCCAAGTTTGAAAATGTCACGCTACAAAAGTGAATACTCCAAATCCAGTCCTGGTTCTTTACAGTAAAAGTCAGAAATGCAGGGCGACTCTGTCTTACCCTCGCACATTGCTGGTCCCTATATAGGGTCCAGGCTTCGCCAGTCATAGGGACTTCTGGGTCTGGGTTTCATAGATATAGATCACCCTCCTGTACCTGTATAGGACCCTATAGCTAACTATACACGTTGCACAAAGTGCCCAAGTGAACGCCCATGCAGGAGCCAGTGCCCGAAGCAATTTTATAAGGCTGACCCCACGTCATGGGGTCCGGATACAGTTCAAGTTTTTATCAAGTTTGCACCAATCTGAATGCACTGCTTCTTTTGTTGAATTAGCAGACAGTGAACAGTTGATGAAGAATCTGAAGATAAAATAAACTAGCTAAGCTAAGAGTGACTTCTCTGTAAGGGAGAAAGGTCCATCACCTTAGGACACAAGCAAAAAACTGAGGGCTCACAGAGTGGGATAGGGTTATGGGGGAGGGGACGATCAGGGGGGCATGTCTTCAAAAGCCTTTCTAATGTCCAATCAACTAAAGGTACCAGTTTATGCCTAGACTTCATGAATACTCCTGTACTGTACGATTAAGATATCGGTGTATGAAAAATAAAAAAGGCTTCTGTGGCCCATGATGTGTTGTATTAATTACTATGTGTAAAGCTGTTGAAAGTGAAATGTCTAAGGCCTACTCACGGAGCAAAGAATGCCAAAGAAAGAATGGTGTCATTGCCATCATTACCACTAGAAACGTTTATTTCAACAAAAAAATGAAACCTAGGTAGCAAATTTGCTCCAATTTACATGCACTCGACCCAATAGTGCTTGCAGCAATTTAATTCCATTGTTCAGATTTATTCAGGAAAACAATGTCAGCACTTAATTTACTGGTAAATACATTCAATGTTAGATATTTTTTTTTTTCTTTAATACAGGAGGTTCAGTGTCTGACAATCAAAACACTGCATACATGTGCATAAATACATAAACTTATCAGACATACTTAGGCTTCATGTACATGGGACGTCTTTACAACCTCTCCTGAACGATTTAACTTGACAGATAGTAGCTCACATTTAAAACGTCCGTTTTGCCACGTTTAGCCGCGTTTGCGCTTAGAAGCGTTTAACAAATGTAAACAAAACGCGGCTAAACGCAAGTTACCATGTTTACAAGCATTTTGAAACATTTGGCGATTGAAATGCCTGTAACCTCAGCTTTTGAACCCATTTTTTTTTTTTTGTTCCAAAAAAAGTCTCGGAACTCAACTGCCTAGAAACGACTGTAAACAACCCTGTGTACATGTAATGAGAAGATAACAGAGGAGAGTTCAGGAGCAGTTTAAAAATGTTTTCCAACTGCTGCTAAACATCCGTTTACCAGCAGCAGTGTACATGAGGCCTTAAAGGTCAAAATCCAAATAGCTAAATGCTCCCCTGTCTAAACAAAGACAAAGTATTTTCTTTTAAATCAAAGTAGCTGCATTCTTTTGTGACCAAGACATCTTAATACACTGCGTATGTATAAGCCATCTGTGCAGACACTGGCAGTCTCACAGTTCTACAGGATAAGTCAAGATGAGCATTACGTTGAGATCCAACAATGTGATTGGCTTGACACTAATTCATCTTGTATCTGAATCATATTTGAAAGCTGCCATAAACATGAAGTACTGGGAGGCAGAAAATCTAAAGCATTACCTCCACTTTAGCAGCCAGATGAGTCTTAAGCTCCTGGATTTCTTGTACTGTAGCATCTGCCTGTGATTTTAGCTTAACCTTCAATTCGTCACGCGACTTTTCCTGGTAAAAAAAAAAAAAAAAATGATGTGTGCTGAACCATCTTTTGTATAACCTCTTGTAACATTACAAGATATTGAACACAGCTCTAACAGTTATTGAAAGCAGAATCTAGATTAAGCTTATTTTATATACTTGAATACCTACCATGACCTGAACCAGTTCTTTCCCAGTCTGTCTTTCCTTTTCTAGCAATTCTTTAGATTTTTCCAGAGATTCCGTACTCTGGACCAACTTGTCTCTGGTATCTTTGAGCTCCATCTGCAAAGTGTCTCTTTCCTGCTTTAGTTTCTCCAGATTTCCAGCAGTCTCTTGTCTTTGCGCAGTCATTTTTTCCAGTTCTTGCTTTGTCCTTTCTATGGTCTCTTTAAGGCTGGTCACTTCTTTGTCTTGTTTTGATATCATCTCTTTGGAGTGCTGCAGGGATTCAGACTTTTTCTGTAACTCCAATTTGGTACTAGAAACCCTGTAAACAAAGGGCTGGTTAAACATTGGGGGGAAAAAAGTTCACAGAGAAAATTGTGTTCCTAGATTTGATGGTAGATTAAGACTACAAGCATCCCATAATGTCAACTAAAAACTTTGTATTACTATCAGTTTACACTAGTATAGGCTAGTATAGTAATGGCAGCTGTGGACTAATTAAAGCGGAGTTCCACCCACATTTTTAACTTTTCACCATCCAGCAGTAAAGAGTGCATTCATTGCAATTTGGCATACCTTTTTTTTTTTTTTTTAAAACACTTACCACTGTATTTCTTCATAGTATTCCTACTTCCTCCTCCTCGGCCATGCGCGTCATTTCCGGCTTTGCAATGTCTCCTGGGATATGTGTGTCATAAATCCCAGGAGACAACAGGCATTGGTGTTAAGCCGCTACCCACCAGAGTATGCAACCGAAGTGACGTTGCGTCGTGGCCATCTTGGTACACCTGCACTCGTCCGCAGTAAACCTAAAGTTACAAGTCAGCAAGCGGACATCTGTATACACCCACCGGAGTCTTGTTTTTCACAGATATTTTTAACAGTAAACTCAGCTTATATAGTGAAATACAGTATATATAAGCTGAGTTTACTGTTAAAAATATCTGTGAAAAACAAGACTCCGGTGGGTGTATAAAGATGTCCACTTGCTGACTTCTAACTTTAGGCTTACTGCGAACTAATGCGGGTGTACCAAGATGACCGTGACGCAACCTCACTTCGGTTGCATAGTCTGATGGGTAGTGGCTTTCTGACAGGACACCGGATCGAAGCATCAAGAGATCAAGAGGTGCATGCTGGGCACACAGCATCACCATATCCCGGAAGAGACTGCTAGTGGGCTTCACATGTGCCCACAGTAGAGATGGAAGCGCTATGCAGAGTAAAAATAAACATCACGGGCATCATATATTGTCTTTTGCGCAGATAGATATTTCCATATTGTCAAAATCTTTTGATAATACAGCTTAGTGAGCACGTCACCCGACCTCTCCCTGGCATTTTTACACCACTGGGAATCTGACTTAGGCATTACCTTTACGACCCAAGCAGGCAAACAAGATTCTCCAACTGGCTTACAAATCTTCCAATGAATAAGTGTCAGGAAACTGGATACAAGATACTAGCCAGAGGGTATTGTGCACCATATGTGTTACATAAAATGGATCGTAACATTCCAGACACCTGTTGGCGCTGCACCAAAGACGTTGATATGACAGCTCACATTCTCTGGTACTGTCCCAAAATACATCCCTTCTGGGAGGATGTGAAAGCTAGAATTACACAATTTACTTCCGTCGACTTAAGTGGGAATCTGGCAGGATGTCTGCTCCACCTGACAGGCATACCCATCCAGACATACATGGCTTCTCTCACTATTTACTTGGTGAATGCAGCCAAGGTTTGCATTTCATCCATGTGGAAGCAAACGCATCCTCTGACTAGATCACTGTGGTATTCCAAAATCAACTAGATTTTCCATATAGAAGACTTAACGGCTACCATTCACAATACTGAGGAATAATTTAGAGAGAAGTGGAGGCTCTGGAGATAATTTACGTGCACCAAATGTTACCTCGAGGTGATGTTCCAATCTGAATCTGAGCTGCCCTAAGCAATTGATCTAGTATCTACCTTTAAAAACCATCCTAGGAGGCACCAACGAAGAGTGACCCCCCTCTCCTCCCTTTATATATAATATAAATATAACTTTCTAGGAATTGGGGTTGTAGAAATTAGGAGCCAGTCAGTCCATTTAAGGATCCAGCAGGCACTTTTAAAGACCTGGCAAACAAGAGATTCCAGAAACAATGGAAGGAAGAGGCTAAATAAATGTAGATGTCAGCTGTTTCTTTAAACGGCTTCCTAACTGCCTCACGCAGATATACTTCCGCAGAAGGGCACGTACAGGCAGAATCACGTACCTGTATGTTGCCCCTTAAGAGGCGGCAGGGGGGGGGGGGGAAGCTGCATGAGTTGGGTTGCGGGTCCCGCGGACTCTATCGTCACAGGGATACCAGCGATCGCCTCACGGGGAGGAAGAAAGGGGAGATGCTAAACAAGCATCTCCCCATTTAGCCTAGTGACAGTGACACTGATCTCTGCTCCGTGTGATCGGAGCAGAAATCATGGACTTGTCACACACAGCCACGCCCTCCGCAGTTAGAAACACGCCCCTAGGACACACTTAACCCCTACACTGCCACCTAGTGGTTAACCCCTACACTGCCATTTACACAGGAATTAGTGCATCTGTATAGCACTGATTGCTGTATAAATGACAATGGTCCCAAAAATGTGTCAAAAATGTCAGATGTGTCCGCCATAATGTAGTCATGATAAAAATCGCTAATTTAAAAAAAAAAAATTAAAATAAATATCATCAATAAAAATGCCATAAAACAATCCCCTATTTTGTAAACGCTATAACTTTTGCGCAATAATAATCAATCAATAATCGCTTATTGCGATTTTTTTTACCAAAAATATGTAGAAGAATACGTATCGGCCTAAACTGAGGGAATTTTTTTTTTTTATATATATTTTTTTGGGGGTTATTTATCATAGCAAAACGTAAAAATAAATATAATGCGTTTTTTCAAAATTGTCACTCTTTTTTGTTTATAGCGCAAAAAATGAAAACCGCAGAGGTGATCAAATACCACCAAAAGAAAGCTCTATTTGTGGGAAAAAAGGACATAAATTTTGTTTGGGAGCCACGTCGCACGACCGCGCAATTGTCAGTTAAAGCGATGCAGTATCGAATCGCAAAAAGTGCTCTGGTTAGGGAGGGGGTAAATTCTTCCGGGGCTGAAGTGGTTAAAAGAATAAATTCCGTTTTCAAAAAAAAAAAAAAAAAAGTCTATATAACAAAGAAACATTGACTTAAAGGAGTTGTAAAGGCAGAAAGTTTTTTAATCTTAATGCATTCTATGCATTAAGATAAAAAACCTTCTGTGTGTAGCACCCCCTAATTACCTACCTGAGCTCCTTCTCTCTCCTTCGATGTCCACGATCCCCCTCAGCCATCCAGTACACTCCTCCTGACTGGCTGAGACAGAGCAGTGGCACCATTGTCAAAGTCAGTCAGCCAGCCAATCAGGGAAGAGAGGGGGCGTGGCCAGGTCGGGGCTCCGTGTCTGAATGGAAAAACGGAGCTCTGACTCGGCTTGGGTACCCCTTGTAGCAAGCTGCTGGCTGAGGGGCACTCAAAGGAGGGAGGGGCTAGGAGCAGCAAAGAGGGACCCGAGAAGAGGAGGATCAGGGCTGCTCTGTGCAAAACCAACTGCACGGAAGAGGTAAGTATAACATGTTTTTTTTTTTTTTTTAAATGGTGATGGAAAATTGGGCTATGGGATTAGGTCAATGTAAATATGAGGTCTCTGTGGTGGCCTAGAAGGTAATGAGGGACATCACTTTTTTTTTGAACTTGCACTTTATAGGTGCATTTATTGTCCTGTGTCAAACAATGAGCAAAACATAAAAACTGTGACTTACAATCCCTTCTCTTCCTCTAGCTGTTTGCTGAGTTCAGACACTTTCAACTCCAGCTGGGAGCACTGCTGCTTTTGTTGCTGAAGATCTTGAACTGTCTGCTCACGACTTGTTTTTAAACTTAGCAAGTCAGCTTCCATTTTCTGAAAGTGCAAGAAAGCAATACATGTTACAATCACTTCATCTAACTTAGCCATTTTTATATCACTTAACTTAAAGTGGTTGTAAACCTTCACATATACCCAGTGAAATAACTAGCCTCAGGTGATATACAGAGATCAAACAAATCCTCCTACATACGTTGTACCAGTTTATCTGCGGTCTTCTCATCTCTACGTCCAGACTGTACACAGCATTTCTGAACTTACAGAGGAAGAATGAAGGAATCTGAGGTCACATACAGTGCACAGCTTAGAGAGGACCTGAGTTGAGGGAAAGGAAGGGAAGGGAAAGAAAGGGACACCCCCCTCCCCGACACAATCTCATAGGAGAGCATGCACAGTTAAATCGTTCAATTATGGGCTGTGCGCTGGAGGCTGCACCCCCTCAAGCCATTGGTGTCAGCACAGCCAATGTAGAGAGAGGGACACTGCTCCAGGTCGGTCCACTGCTGCGGAACCTCACATACACACTCTGACCAGATGCCAGCCCAGCTTGCAGATAAGAATAGCAAAATCTGCACGGCTACACTCCAGGAATAAAAAACACCTTTATTGTAGAAAATGCAACATACAAAAAAACAAGATCACACTGGGCAACTGAAAGGTTGAAGTGTTTCACACTTGTCTTAGCTCTTACAGAGGAAGTAAACCCTGATGGGTTTACTTCTTCTTTGTTTCCCTGCAAAGGTAAAGCATAATGGGCTACTATGCATCGCTCCGGCGCTGTGACTGACTGGAGCCGCGATAATGTCACTCCCGCGCATGCGCACGGGAGCTGCCACTAGCGGCATATCGCCGTTAGCAGCGGCAAGCTCAGTGCGTCTGCGCGCTTCTGTCTACGGCGCGTGCGCCATAGACAGCGGTGCCTGTCTTTTTGCAAATATCTCCTAAACCGTGTAGGTTTAGGAGATATTTCTTGGATCTACAGGTAAGTCTTAATCTAGGCTTACCTGTTCAAAGTGGTCTGTAAGGGTTTACAACCACTTTAATCATAACCTAAAGTCAGCACAGCCTTTTTGAGTTGTGAATAGTTAGGAATAAAGTTTTGTGCTTATTCCTATTCCTCTACATAAAACTAGCATTTAACCATTGTGGTGTAGAGGGTGTCCCCACAGAAAGTGCAACTTTTTTCTAGCTCAAAGTTCAGCTTTAAATGGAGTATAATGATCACGTGTTTCTTAAAACAAGTTCAAAAGGAGTCCGTGTGAAAAAATGGATCTAAAATAACATTTTGCTTTTTAAAATTGCAACCACCACATCCACAAGTAATATCTCACTTTAATTTGCCCTTCAAGTGCTTCAGCCTTTTGTTCCATAGTGAGGTATTTCTCTTTATATTCCTTAATACTCTGCTCCAGCTGAGTGCAGTGCTCCCGCTTTTCTTGTAACTTTGCTGTTACTTGTTCAAGCTGAGTGCTGACTTTATTTAATTCCTAAAAAGAAAAAAAATGCATGTTTCATTAAATACAATTCATTAAAAATATCAAGTATTATTATAAGATTGTTTATTTTAAATGAGGGGCACAGCATGACATAATGTATGCCATACTCTAAGCCCCCATACACATGGTGGGAAATTCTGACCACAAAATCTGTCCGTTTTTTCCGACGGATTTTGTCCGAAAATGGTGTTGCATACACACGGTCGGACAAAGTTGTCGGAAAATCTGATCGTTCTGAACGTGGTGCCGTTCGTTGCATACGAAGGAACTATGTAGAGGCTAGTAGCCAATAGCTTTGGTCTCGTAATTTTATCTGAGCATGCGTGGCACTTTGTCCTTCGGAATTCTCTCCACACGATCGAAAAAAGTCAGATCGGATTTTGTTGTTGGAAAATTGGAGATCCTGCTCAAAAAAGTCCGCTAGAGCCCACACACAATCAGATTTTCCAACAACATAATCCGATCTGACTTTTTCTATCGGAATATCGGACCGTGTGTACGGGGCATAAGAAAAAACAGAGAGCATACATTTTATGGGTCACTACCCCTCAGTAAATGAAAATTTCCTCCTTTTCCCTGTGTTTCCATTACAAGTACTGTGGTATGTTGGCTCTCTGTGGGGAGCCTGAAAGCATCCTTACCCACAAGTATACCCAACACTTAAACCTTCACCTACATAAACTATCCCTATAATGAGTCATAATCTCTCATCTAACACTTAAAATTGAAAGAACTGAATGAAAAAAGTTCTTATTACTCTTTACAGCTCTGTCCTCAGCTGCTTCCTTGCTCCAGTGTCACGGGTCCTCTTTGTGCAGAGCGATATTCACGTCATTCTTCCCAGCCTGTCACTTACATGCCACATTATCATGCAGGCTAGGCTCACAATATTCCATGAAGAGTGCCGCTTACATGTCATTACGTGCCCACTACTCAGTCCAGAAGGAATGCCCTCTCCTGCTGGCAATGAGACTGCGAAGGAAGCTGCTGTGTCGTCACAGGAAAGGCTAGAAAACTGCAGGCTGCTTTTTAATAAAAAAAATAATCTGAAAAACCCTGGGAGCCCTGGGGAGGTTTCAGATGGTGAGGGGATTGTCATCTGGTGATCTAGCCAGTAAGTGTTTTTTTTAAACAGAAAGGTTTGCAGTTACAGGAATGGGACAGACTATTTAACACTGGCAGGGGTGCTTAAAATGATCAGCTTTAATAATTGTAAAACCTTTATCCCAAAAAGGAAAACAAATCTGTTTGCTGTAACTGACTATAAAGTATTAGCTGGAGTTAAGCTTCAATTTGTTACTGTATTGAAATCTTCTAGTATCTAACGCTCCTCTACCCCAGACTGACAACGCTGCTGTCCAAATCTGCCCCCTGTGCTCATTCATCCAGAGTAGTGTCTGTACAGGAAGTGTGTTACTGGCCAGATCACCAGGAGAAAACGGAAGGGAAAAAAAAAACTAAAAAAAAAATAAATAAAAATAATACAGCCACTAACATCTAAAGATCAGTAAGGTGCAATATATTATATTTTCAATTTTGGGTGTAATACAGGGGGGGGGGGGGGGGCATGCAGTGTTAGTCAACTCAAACTGAATCTGCTAGTCTAATGAATTAAAGTGGCACTTTATCCATTTTTACAAACAATCTTTGCTACACCCTTCCTGTCCCCTTCCTCTAACAGAATTGGGGAAAAAAATATTTGTTGTGCTGCAAAACAGCATCTCCTCCTCCTTCCTTCTGCTTTAGAGTTAAACTGCAGCTTTTGGGATGTTAGGTTTTACATTAAAGAATAAAAGCGGGACCATGGTAAGCACCTCTGTTAGTGGTAAATGGTTTGTCTCAACATTCTGTCTCTTTTGCTTCAAGGTTAATTTTTTTTTTTTTTTTTTTAATAAAACATATACTTACCTGCTCTGTGTAATGGTTTTGCACAGAGCAGCCCCATCCTCCTACTCTAGCCCCTCCCCTCTGCTGAGTTCCCCCATAACAAGCTGCTTTCTTTGGGGGGGCACTCATGCTAGCTCACTCCCGACCTGCTTCTGTGTATATGCGTCCTCGGCCCCACCTCTTGCTCTCTTCTCACTGGCTGTGATTGACAGCAGCGGGAGCCAATGATGAGGAAGAGACCCAGGAGAGCTTCTGCGGGAGCAGGCACAAGTGATTATTAAGGGGGGGGGGGGGCTGCAGGGGGCACTGCACACAGAAGGTTTTTTACCTTCATGAATAAAAACACTTTAACCTGAACCCCTAAAATGAGCCCTCTAATAATTAGTCTGCCTTCTAAAACTTTACCCAAAAACTAAGGCCAAATACCTAAAAATAAACTCTTTAATCCTAACACTCACATAAGCCCTACACAAGTCCCCCCAACACTTTAACAACTGGCGTGCACAAGAACTGACACATTACATTTCCTCACTGAAATTCAATCTTCCAATCCTAAAAATGAATAAGCCACAAGCAATAACAAACCGATGTACAGATAGATGCATGGAAGTAATCAGATTATCTTTACCTGTTGCTTATCTTGTAGTGCATTTTGGGCTGTATCCAAATGATTTTGCAGGTCAACTCTTTGTGCAGTTTTTGCAGCTTCCGCTGATAACAGCAGCTCTGTCTTTGCCTTGAGCTATTGTTTGAAAAACATTAGAGAAATAAGTAACTGAAAATCACCATTGAGCATTATGTATACTTTAAGCAGAACTATCCTAATTTAAGGGCTTGTCCCCACCATGTGCAATGACCTATATTAAGCTGCATGGATCCAAGCAGGCTCACCACAAGAATACACAGAAAACAATCGTTTTTTTTTATGTGCACTAAGGCGGGTTGTGGTGTGTTGTGTAAAAATGCAAAGTGGCCGAAATTTTGTCCAACCACAACTCAACTCATGTCAGTGCATCTTACAGCTCCACTGCAGTGCATAGAGATGAAAGAAATGTATTTAATGAGTTTAAAAAAAAAGGCAAGGCACAGTTTTAGCGTGTGGGCTGGCGTGTCCCAACGGAAAGCTCAAGTTAGAAATGTTCAATTAACATTAATAAATGCATAATCAACACGTTTACTTAAAATTCATTTATATCCTGCCTGCTAGCACATGCATAAGGGTTTTATGGCATGTACAAATTCTTATTTTCTTCTCGTCCATCGAGGGACACACAGATCTTACTGTTGGGCTGTTAAAAAGCAGTTCACCCTGGAGGAGTGGGCAACTGCGTCCCGCTGTCCAAACACAACAGCAGGGGAGACTGCTGTACTAACATCAGATTGTTAGTGCAGCAGCTCCAACCTGAACTGTCAGTTCTTTTTACATTCAGCCCACTAGGTTGAACGAAAAAAAATAACTAGCAGTGTGTACTAGGCTTTACCGGGACCATCAGGAATGAGAGAGAGTGTCAATCTTTCTGGAAGAAATAGTGGCTACAAGATAAACTCTCACAGACTGAACTACACCCAAGCAATGGAAAGAGATCTCCTTCTGATGAACTGGACCCAGACAGAGAGATGGAAGAATGATGTCCTAGTTGGAGTGAAAGGTTGAATCTACCTTTGACAGAAAGGAGGTTCTGGGCCTCAACACTAGCTTTTTCATGAAAAGGCAAGAAATGGTTCTTTAAGGCTGCCAGCTTAGGCACTGACCTTGCAGAGATGATGGCAAATATGTGAATAAGAGTGAAAAAAGGAATATCCGTTGGATTCAAAAGGTGGCTTTTGAATTGCAGAGGGAACAAATTCAGATCCCAAGCATACCCATTGAAATACGTGCAAGGTCTGAATAGTCAGAGCTACATATTTCACTAAAGCCTGTGTTTCCTCAGTTGAAAGTCTTGTAGATACTCCCACTATGTGTATGTCCTAAGAGAATAGCCTGGATAGCACAGGAGCCAGCACCTTGGTGAACACCAGAAATGTAAAAGAATAAGACCACAAACTGGAATTGCAGTGGAGCCAGAGCAAAACATAGGAATAGATGATGTGCTGGAGAAATGGGGGCTTTTCTTGGTCTCCATCGATGGATGAATAATTTGAGATTGAGCCCTATGCTTCTGTTGCTAAGATGAGTCCTCTTGCCACCTTGCATACTTGATGAGGACATGCAGAGGCACTTTCTCTTGAAGATCATGCAGAACATGCACTTTTAACATGAACACTTTAGCCAAAAATTCCTGTTGATGTTCACTGACAGGAGACTAACACAGCAAATGAGGTTGCCCAAGGCTGCAGGCATGAGCTAAAAATGCTCTATGACCAAGGGATCAACTGCCATAGTGTTGAGATCCTTTCTAATAGTAAGACCAGTCCGTTAGAGTTAAGCAGATCAAAGACATTCTTAAGACTGGCGCAGGACCTGCCAGTGAGAAGAGCTCTGGAAATGCTCTCTAATTGCTTGTCAGTGGGATCCTTTAAAACAAATTCATCCTCCACTAGGATCTTGTCAGTATGTTTTCAGTCCCTATAAAGGAAGACTGTGAACCGCGGGTGCACCACAAGGGTCTTGGAGATCTTCGTGCTTCAAAGGATCCTACATAGGGGACAGCACTGGCAGAGCCTACAGGCTGATCCTCAACTGTAAAAGCTGCATATAGAGACTAGCTCAAGCAGTGAAGTAGCAGAAATCTTGACTGATGAAAAAATATCTAGTATTAAAGGTCCATTTACACCCAAAGGCCATCTGATCCGATCCGCTAGATGGATGGGGAACGGATCCCCATTTGTCTGTTTTTAGCAGATAGGATCGGATCAGATGTCGGTGGTGTCAAACACATGTCCATTGACACCCACCGCTCCATAGAGGAGACTGGAGGGTCCGATCAGGTCTACTAGACTGACAGGCGGACCCCATTAAGGTCTGCCTCTGTGAAAGGGCCATAAAGGCCTTCAATAAGTAACAAAAGCATCTTGCACAATAAAGCAGTCAGGTTATTTTGCAAGCTACCAAAATATCGTGTTGCAAATGTTTAGCAGGCTGCTCCAAAACATAGCGAAATATAAAAAGCTAAACATTTCCCCTGTCACCTATAACACATAATACATTTCTTAATACAAGCCCAAATATAGAAAAAGAAATGAGACATAATTGCTCGGGTGTTCCTTTTTTGCTGCTAATAAAGATGCTTTATGTTTTATGACAGCTGTTGAAGTCATTGCAAAGATGTCAGACTACTTCTAAAATTAATAAGCGGGTGAGCCTCTGCAGCTTGATCTAAATTTGCTAATTAAATAACCTAGAATTGGGGGGTGCGGTCATATTAGTATTGCACTCAGAATAGTACATTTGCTTAGTCTTACCATAACAGAATATTGAAATTTTTCTAGCACATTGTTGGTAATTGCAAAGTCTGAATATCACAACATGGTTTCCATTATATCATTATTTAAAATGGTTCATTTAATGTCTTTAAAAATAAAACACAAATGACTAGAAAATGTTTTCTTTAATAGGCAATATAGCAAATGCAATCCTCTCAAATGATTAAACCGAAATGAGTTCTCATTCCTCTGTAAGAACGTCATTAATGAAAAGAGCCTTCAGAATACCTGTAAGTCGAGCTGGCCAATTTTCTCCTTGCTCTCATTCAGTTGGCTATTAAGCTCCCCTAAGGTGGTCTCTAGAGACAGGACACGGTCTTGTGATGCTCGAAGCTGAGACTTCTGCTCCTGCACTTGTTCATGTAAATCCTCTTGTGCCTGTTTGTGACTTTCTGATTGGTTCTTCAACTTCTCTGCTAACTGTGTGACCTATTACAGGAAAACAGCAACACGTGTGCGTATTAGGTAAAGGAATACATGCTTGGCAACTTTGCATGGGTGAATCTGGCTTCAATAACCTGAGCCATAGACCCATAATCCACACATAGACCAGGAAAGTCAGAATTAATTCATAGCACCTAATATGCCTCTTCTAGCTGTCCTGTCACAGGCTGGGGAAGGACAAGACCTACAATACTTAAAGTGTAAGTAAACCCCCCCCCCCCTATCGTTTTCAGCCAATGAAGATGCCATCTTTCCCTCTATTTAATCTACAACTGCCATGATGCTGCACATGTGATCATTTATGACACCAGCCATTGAATGGTTTGACAGTTTGGTTGAGAGCGCAACCAATGGGAGTGTTACATTTCCAGCACGTGCCGGCTATGAAACTGTTTTATGAATGGGCTTACTTCCGCTTTAATTGCAGGTTAAATATTGAAACTCAGATAAAAAGACGCTCTTGGGGGTCAATGTCCTGACGACTTTTACCAATCTACTGGAAACGTCCACAAGTGCCCATTAGAGAGGAGTGGCTCAGGAAGGTGGCTGAGATCAAGGAGGCAGAGGAGTGGGTAGTGACGTGTAAGGACAGACGTGATCGCTTTACTAGTATTTGGGCACCATGGCAGGCGTACAATGCTGATCCAGTGCCATCCAGCCTGGAGGTTGCTTTGTTGGAGTTGGCAAAACCCTCGTTGACAGTACCTACTTGACTTGTGCAGCCAATACCTGAACCTGTCTCCGCACTCATGCTTAATGTTTTTTTTTTTTTTTTTTTATTCTTTCCCAGCGATCCAGATTATTGTGGGCAATTATGTTATATGTTATGCATTTTCGTTGTGCTATGTATATTGCACTTGGTGACACACCTGACCTATGGTTTCCCTACATTAGTGGGGTCTTCGTCCGGGTTGGTCCTGAATTTCATAAAATCTTCTTTCTTGAGTCCAGCATTAACAGCATTCACCCAACAGTGCCTACCCCAAGCCCAAGGTTCTTTACATAAATCAAGTAGAAAAAAGTAAACTACAAAAAAATAGAAAAGGCATCCTAATCAAGAGGGGCAGAACACATACCTGATTAAATCTCTCAATATGAGCATGCTTTGGGTATAATGAAAATGTTAACCAATTAACTGGTATCAAAATTAGCCTGGCAAATACCTGTTCCTGCAGAGTGTGGTTCTTCTCTTGCAGTTGGTTAAGAACAGCAGTCTCTCCTTCACCTGCTTGAATTTTAGCATAAAGATCCTCACGCTCCTTCTCAAGCAGGGAGATATTTTTTTTGCTCTTCTCCAGTAAGGCCTCTAGGTTTTGGATCTTTTGGTCTTTGTCCCCAATCTGACGCAACACTTGCTCAAGATCACTCTAAAAAGGTCCATGTTAAAGGTGAAAATGTTAGAGCCCTTAGTGAAGATTTTACTCATTTCAAAATTACTTTTAACTTTTAACAAAGTTCATTTTATCTCTGAAAAGATAGGAAACTGTCTTTTGCTTAAGTAGAACTCCTTTAGTAGAACTCCACTTGGAAAGGTTGCTGCCAGTAACATCGGCTGCAGCACCAATGCAGGCCCAGCGCAGGTATATACTCCCCTTTCCACTTATTTCCATTCAGGGATTTCAGTATTTACATTTCAAGTGTATAGTGCAATATAGAGGTCAAGCAGCTTGTATCCTTTAAACAAATGAGTGCAGCTGATTATGAAACGTGAAGTACAGTGCCTTGAAAAAGTATTCAACCCCCCTTGAAATTTTCAACATTTTGTCATATTACAACCAAAAAAGTAATTGTATTTTATTGGGATTTTATGTGATAGACCAACAAAAAGTGGCACATAAATTGTAAAGTGGAAAGAAAATGATAAATGTTTTTTAAAACTTTTTTACAAATAAATATATAAAAAGTGTAGTGTGCATTTGTATTCAGCCCCCAAGTCAAATACTTTGTAGAACCACCTTTCACTGCAATTACAGCTGCAAGTCTTTTTGGGGATGTCTCTACCAGCTTTGCACATCTAGAGAGTAACATTTGTGCCCCATTCATCTTTGCAAAATAGCTCAAGCTCTGTCAGATTGGATGGAGAGCATCTGTGAACCGCAATTTTCAAGTCTTACCACATAATTGGATTTAGGTCTGAACTTTCACTGGGCCATTCTAACACATGAATATGCTTTGATCTAAACCATTGCATTGTAGCTCTGGCTGTATATTTAGGGTCGTTGTTCTGCTGGAAGGTGAACCTCCGTCCCAGTCTGAAGTCTTTTGCAGACTCTAACAGGATTTCTTCCAAGATTGCCCTGTATTTGACTCCATCCATCTTCCCATCAACTCTGACCAGCTTCCCTGTCCCTGCTGAAGAAAAGCATCCCCACAACATGATGCTGCCACTGCCATGTTTTCAAGGTGGGGATGGTGTGTTCAGGGTGACGTGCAGTGTTGATTTTCCACCACACGTTTTGCTTTTAGGCCAAAAAGTTACATTTTGGTCTCATCTGCAAACGGGACTTCTTATGGTTTTCTTTCAACAATGGCTTTCATCTTGCCACTATTCCATAATGGGCTGATTTGTGGAGTGCACTACTAATAGATGTCCTGTGGACTGATTCTCCCACCTGAGGTGTGAATCTCTGCAGCTCCTCTAGAGTTACCATGGGCCTCTTGGCTGCTTCTCTGATTAATGCTCTCCTTGCCCGGCCTGTCAGTTTAGGTAGACGGCCATGTCTTGGTATGTTTGCAGTTGTTGCCATATTCTTTCCATTTTCGAATGATGGATTGAACAGTGCTCTGTGAGATGTTAAAAGCTTGGGATTTTTTTTATAACTTAACCCTGCTTTAAATTTCTCCACAACTTTATCCCTGACCTGTCTGGTGTGTTTCTTGGCCTTCATGATGTTGTTTGTTCCCTAAAGGTTCTCTAACAAACCTCTGAGGGCTTTCACAGAACAACTTTATTTATACTGAGATTAAAATACACACAGGTGGGCTCTATTTACTAATTATGTGACTTCTGAAGGCAATTGGTTCCACTCTATTTTAGTTAAGGATATCAGAGTAAAGGAGGCTAAATACAATTGAACGCCACACTTTTCAGATATTTATTTGTAAAAAACGTTGAACGATTAATCATTTTCTTTTCACTTCATAAATCTGTGCCACTTTGTGTTGGTCTATCACATAAAATACATTTACGTTTTTGGTTGTAACATGACAAAATGTGGAAAATTTCAGGGGGTATGAATACTTTTTCAAGGCACTGTATTTGTAAAGCATCTCTTTTATAGAGGGTGAAGGGAAAGCACCAAAGGAGACATTTGATTTAAAGGACTCACTGCTGCACTTACTAAAGACTGATGAAATAT
Organism: Lithobates sylvaticus; assembly: GCA_028564925.1. Classification (NCBI taxonomy): domain Eukaryota; kingdom Metazoa; phylum Chordata; class Amphibia; order Anura; family Ranidae; genus Lithobates; species Lithobates sylvaticus. The sequence continues at coordinate 379,516,285 of CM053029.1, forward strand.
ATAAGAGCTACACACTTTGGACTGATTTAAAGCACTTTATTTTTTTTATTTATGCATAGAAGAAAAGAGAACTGTTGGTTTATTGCACTGATGTTTTAAAGAGTGCACAAATGGCTGTGACAATTATTGTTGCACATACAGAAAAGAGGTTTACGCTGTATATATTATGGTTTTAAACTGGAAAATGTTGTATTTTTTTTTTACATTTCTGCTCTGTTGACAATGGTAACCAAAATAAAAAAACAGGTTGAATTTCCCCAACGGGCACACAGACAACAATTAAAATAAATAAAATTAAAAAAAAAGATTCAAACCTCCCAAAATTGAAATAATGCATCCATCTTCCGCACTAATTGGCCATACAAATGAAAATGTGATTAGGAATAAGTGGAGTCTTGTTTACCTGTGCTTCTCTCAGTTTGGACGTAGTGGTCTGTTGAGCAGTCTGTTGCTCTTGGTACTGTTGTTTTAATTTCTCTAGCTGATGCTGTAAGTCAGTTGATGTAGTGATTTTTTCTTTTAGCTGTAGAATCAATCAGTATAAACTATGTGTAAGTCCACAGAGGTTATACAAAAAATGTAAGGAAAAAAATCTATAGGGTTTCTGAGGTTTCAAATTTATATTGACACTTTGGTGTTTGGACAACACTATTCCAACAGTGCTACCCTTTATCAAACACAGACACAAGAAATCTATATTAAGACAATACAAAGGCTACCATTACAGAATTTCCCTTTTGACAAAGCTTTTGACAAAGCCTGGCTGTTATTTTGATCAAAAAGCTTCAATACTTTGACCCAGAATAAGTAAAAAGGCGAGTAGGTAGATGAGGCGTTCTAATTATTCTGACTTCACTAGCGTCATGCTTATTTCAATGAATCAGAAAACATTAAGACTAGACACAGCCAGACAACTAACATTTTCAGAAGGAAGTCAATAATGTCAACCTCCATATTTCACACAGTAATGGCTTCCTTTAAAATAGGTTTTTTTTTTGCTTGTTACCATTCCATAAGCAAGATAAATATTGTCACTGTCCCAGAACAATTAGAGAGTTTGCCACAACCCTGTGTACATAGAAAAATTGGATAATCCCCAATTGGGACTTTAAATTGGCAACAATACTATGGATTATAGAAATATCATTTTATTTATACAAAATTAAAAAAAATATATAAAAAATCATCACAAGATGGCAGACTCTGCCAGATTGGATGGTGTGCCCTAGGGACCCTGCATCTCAATGCAGCTCCTATCATTGGTGTAGGACCTTTGCAAAAGCCTGACCTGACCTTTATCACGAGACCCTTATAAGAGCTTTAAAAGCTCCTGTTCCTAGCTGTACATCCTCCTGCCTAATGGGCTGGTGACATGCTATTGCCTGTCGGCTATGACACTCTCAATCGTGAGGTTAAACTAGACCTCCATATACGCCATCCACTGACAACGAGAATTCCTTTCTTGCCTGAATATTCTGTGTACACGATTGCTATTCCATTCACCATATCTTGAATCACCTTAAATCTCCTATATAAATACCCCTGATATAAGGGCCTGAAACACGTTGAGTACCGGAAAGCTTTTCTTGGACGTTGGCTACCAGAAAGTTACATAGTAGGTGAGGGTAAAAAAAGACGCAAGTCCAACCTATGTGTGTGATTATATGTCAGTATTACATTGTATATCCATGTATGTTGTGGTCGTTCAGGTGCTTATCTAATAGTTTTTTTAAACTATCAATGCCCCCCGCTGAGACCACCACCTGTGGAAGGGAATTCCACATCCTTCCCGCTCTTGCAGGCAAGAACCCCCTACGTAGTTTAAGGTTAAACCTCTTTTCTTCTAATTTTAATGAGTGGCCACATGTCTTGTTAAATTCCCTTCCACAAAAAAGGTTTTATCCCTATTGTGGGGTCACCAGTATGGTATTTGTAAATTGAAATCATATCCCCTTTCAAGCGTCTCTTCTCCAGAGAGAATAAGTTCAGTGCTCGCAACCTTTCTTCATAACTAATGTCCTCCAGACCCTTTATTAGCTTTGTTGCCCTTCTTTGTACTTGCTCCATTTCCAGTACATCCTTCCTGAGGACTGGTGCCCAGAACTGGACAGCATACTCCAGGCGCGGCCGGACCAGAGTCTTGTAGAGTGGGAGAATTATCGCTTTATCCCTGGAGTTAATCCCTTTTTTAAAGCATGCCAATATTCTGTTTGCTTTGTTAGCAGCAGATTGGCATTGCATGCCATTACTGAGACTATCATCTACTAGGACCCCCAGGTCCTTTTCCATCCTAGATTCTCCACAGGTTCTCCCCCTAGAGTATAGATTGCATTCATATTTTTGCCACCCAAATGCCTGATTTTACATTTTTCTACATTAAACCTCAATTGCCATGTAGTTGCCCACCCCATTAATTTGTTCAGATCTTCTTGCAAGGTTTCCACATCCTGCCTAGAAGTTATTGCCCTGCTTAGCTTAGTATCCTCTGCAAATACAGAGATTTAACTGTTTACCCCATTCTCCAAGTCATTTATGAACAAATTAAATAGGATTGGTCCCAGCACAGAACCCTGGGGGACCCAACTAGCCATCCCTCACCATTCTGAGTATTCCCCCATTCATCAGCACCCTCTGAACTTGCCCTTGTAGCCAGTTTTCAATCCATGTACTCACCCTATGGTCCATGCCAAATGACCTTATTTTGTACAGTAAAGTTTATGGGGAACTGTGTCAAATGCTTTTGCAAAATCCAAATACACCACGTCTATGGGCCTTCCTTTATCTAAATGGCAACTCACCTCCTCACAGAAAGTTAATAGATTGGTTTGGCAAGAACGATTCTTCATGAATCCATGCCGATTACTGCTAATGATACAATTTTCATTACTAAAATCTTGCATATAGTCCCTTATTAACCCCTCCAAGAGCTTGCATAGTATTGATGTTAGGCTAGCTGGTCTGTAATTCCCAGGGATGTATTTTGGGCCTTTTTTAAATATTGGCGCTACATTGGCTTTTCTCCAATCCGCTGGTACCATTCCAGTCAGTAAAAATTAGGAACAATGGTCTGGCAATTACTTGACTGAGTTCCCCAAGTACCCTCGAATGCAAGCCATCCGGTCCCAGTGATTTATTAATGTTAAGTTTCCCAAGTCTAATTCTAATTCTGTTCTCTGTTAGCCATGAGGGTGCTTCCTGTGATGTGTCACGAGGATGAACACTGCAGTTTTGGTTACTGAAGCCCCCCTGATTCCCTCGTGAAGACTGAGGACAAGAATAAATGAAATACCTTCGCCATCTCCCCATCCTTTGTAACCAGATGTCCTTCCTCATTCTTTATGGGGCCAATATGGTCTGTCCTCCCTTTTTTTTACTGTTTACATACTTAAAGAATTTCTTGGGATTTTTTTTGCTCTCCTCTGCTATGTTTCTCTAGTTTTCTATTTTAGCCGCCCTAATTGCACACTTACATTTCTTGTTGCATTCTTTATAAAGTTTGAATGCTGATGAGGGTCCCTCAACCTTGTATATTTTAAAGGCCTTCTCTTTTGCTCCTATATGCATTTCTACATTGGCAATAAGCCATTGTGACGAAACGCTACCACTTCCTCCCAGTCTGAATATGGATCTCAGATATTCCAACCACTCCCAAGCACTAAACGAGACAAGACTTGCTTAGTGCCAACATGGACTGATTTATTAGAACCAAACTGACAAGTATTTATATACAGTAGAAGAGGAGCCCCCCCTCCAGCTTATTATACTCTAACAATACACCTGTAACAAATTAACATGAGCTAATTAACTAATCCCTTTAAGCAGCCGATGTGACTCTGTGCCCATCAGGATTTCACTACAGGTCAGACTTGTTGTCAACGAGCTTCACACATGTTAGATGCTAATATCATCAACTCCAGCCACCTGTCTGTTGTCTTGTATAATGCAAATGAGTCTAGTCTATCTTGACACAGATTCTAAAGAGTATTTCACCTATTGTTGTATGTGCTAATTAACCCTGCAATTGAATCTGACTAGCACAGGTTATAGTGGGTTTCTCATTCACCCTGTGCCCCTTAAAATCCAGGGCCCATAATCGGTTGGCAAGAGGCTCGCATTTAGTTCTCTCAAAAAGCCTGTGTCCCGGCTAGGTCTGTCACAGCCATCCAGGACTTTTGTTCGCTCTTTTAAATTTATTACCCAATGGGATGCACTGGCTAATGCCCTTATTTAATAAGCTCTTCAAGCAAACCCATCTCTCCTCCGTGTTCTTTGTTTCTAAGATTTTATCCCAATTTATATCTTCTAGCAAGGTTCGTAGTTTAGGGAAGTTGGTTTCCTAAATTTCCCTGTATTTCCACATCCGTGATCAGGTCTGTATTGTTGGTAATCAGTAGATCTAGTAACGCTTTATTTCTAGTTAGTGCGTCTACCATCTGACCCATGAAATTGTCCTGCAAGACATTTTAGGAACTGTGAGCCCACGAATGCGTGGTTCCCTCCGCCCAGTCTATGCCTGGATAATTAAAACCCCCCATTATGATAACACTTCTCATCCTTGCTGCTAATCCAAATTGTGATAGGAGGTCCGTCTCCCCCTTTCCCCTTAGGTTAGGGGGCCTATAGCATACTCCCAGTATTATTTTCCCCTTAGCTTCATCCCTTTCGAGCTCTACCCATAGGAAATTCCAACTGCTCCCTAGCTCCCTTAGTGATGTCATCTCCCACATTCACCTGTAAATTATTCTTGATATACAGGCATACCATTCCCCCTTTTTTACCCTCTCTATCCCTGCGATAAAGGGTATACCCTTGAATGGTTGTCAGCCAATCATGAGAGATGTTGAACCAAGTCTCTGAAATTCTCACAAAATCAAATCCTCCTCGTACAATAGTATCTCTAGTTCACCCATCTTGTCCGCCAGGCTCCTGGCATTGGTGAACATGCCCCATAGTTTAGACAGAAAGTATTTTCAGATACTGTAGATAAACTACTTAATATACATACTTCTATATTCTATTGCAAGACATTGTGTTAATTGTAGTTGTGTTTTATGTCAATGTATGCGTTAGCAATCATCTTGTGATGATTTTTTTCATTTTGTATAAATAAAAAGATTTTTATATAATCCATAGTGTTGTTGTCAATTTAAGGTCCCAATTGGGGGTTATCCAATGTTTCTATTCCATAAGCAAGGGTCATTCAATTAACAGGTAAAAAGTTTTATCTGGACTAGGAGATGTAATTAAAGATTTCACCTCTAGCATGAGCTTTGTAGAAAATATTTGAGAACACAAAAATGTTTTTCTCTTTTTGTGGATCAGAAACCAAATAAAGTGTGGAACTGCACCAAGTGGCAAAAGCAACTAACAAACACTGTAAAAACAATGCTTAAAAAGGTAATGTCCATTTACACCAAGGGCATGTTATTTCTACTGACCTTTTCTCCAAAATGCATGTGTATTTAGAGATATGCTCTTTGGTGTCTCAAAGGGTCAAGCCTGTTTTATACTGTGCTAAAGTGCATTGGGGCACATTAGAAATTGATGGGAGCACCTCAGATACACATGGAAAACATGCATTTCATACATCTGTGCACAATAAAAAATGTTATGTGTACCTCCTGCACACACATCTGATTAGCCATACAGTTATTCTGGATTCCCAGCCAGTGGTGGCACCAAAAGAAAAGGCCTCGTCTCCAAGCAAAGTCAACAATTTTTTGCAGTGAAGGCATCTGATGTTTTGGGGACAACTTGGATAAAGGGTTTCTTTGTGTATCTAAAATCCTGAATAACTTGCCAGTAAAGATTTGCATTTACAGCCCCTGTTCACACTGATGCGATGTGGGAAACGTATTGATTCCTGTGCGTTTACTGCACCGCATAGTAATCGCAGTGTTCATGCGATCTGCTGTGGGTGTCAATAAAAAGTTAATAACACCCCAAAAGCAGCTCTCAAAATGCAGTGCGTTTGACTGAACCAAATCACAAAAGTATAAACACCCATGCAATCCGGTTCCAGTGTGAACAAAAAAAAGCTGCCTGCACCTTTCTCATGTGGATGCGGTGCGTTTTGAGCCATTTAAAACCAATGGGCTCAAACCGCACAGAATCCCATGTGATTTGCACAGGAATGCGGTGTGATTCCCATGGGAATCACATGTGATGTGTCAGTGTGAACTGGGGCTTAATCTAAAACTATGTTTTTGCTAGCAAAAATGTTTTACATCAAAAGTGATGGAATTATGTCACAATTATAACTCCATTACTACCTGATGAACAAACATAGGGTAGTATGAAGTAATAAATAAGCTACAAAATGTTGGATGTGCAATAGCAAACACATAAGAAATATAGGAGAATAAGCTGACGTAGGATGTTCAGGGCTTTATAAAAAAGGTGAAGGGTACAAACATTAACAGCCAGGAAGCAGCTAGAAATACAGACATAAGTAAACACACAGACCTGCTCCTCGGCACGTGAAAGCTTGAGCTGTAAATCTGCCACCTGCTGTTCCTTGTCCATCAGTTTCTCAGCAGACAGCTGTCTCTGCTCTTTGAGCCTTCCATGAGCTTCCCCAAGCTGGCGCTCTGTCTCTAATAACTTGCTGTGGAGCTAAAAAAAAAACATTGGATCAAGTGATCTGCTGGTACTTTCCATTCATTATTCACAAGTAAAATTGGAGTAGCATTTAGTAATAGTTTACATGACTCAAACTCATAAACAGATGGCTTCTGAACCCACATTCAACAGGACGACAATTTTCAGAGCTGCTTTGAAATGCATATCTTCCTTTAAGACCTTGCTTTACTTTAAAGCGGTAGTAAAATACGCTTTTTTTATGTATAATTTATATTTAAAGGAGTTGTAAAGGCAGAAGGTTTTTTTTTTTTTATCTTAATGCATTATATGCATTAAGAAAAAAAAACCTTTTGTGTGTAGCATTTCCCCCAGCACCCCCTAATTACTTACCTGAGCCCCATCTCTCTCCAGCGATCTCCACAAATGTCCAAGCCATCTGGGATTGGCTGAGACTGAGACACAACAGCGGCTCCATTGGCTCCTGTGGCTGTCAAAGTCAGTCAGCCAATCAGGGGCGAGATAAGGGGTGGGGTTAGGGCTCTGTGTCTGAATGGAGTAAATTTGCCGACAAGTGCTCAGTACAGTTTGTTAGTTAGCCTATGTGTCACTTGCATAGCGCAAGTATTTCTTGAACCGGTTGCTCTCTGGAACCTCTTGTAACAGTAGGTAACAATAAGAGGAATTTTGACATGCCTGTAAATTCCATGTCTTGGAGTACAGTACAAGACACAGGCAAAGTATTTATAGACCAGAACTTTTGAGTATGTGCCCCTTGGGCCCACCCTACTCAGTGTTGAGCAAGAAATGCAGAGCAACCAAGGAATGAAAGAAAGGGTGCCCCGTGTCCAGAACTGTACTCCAAGATATAAAAACTACAGTTAAGTCAAAATGTATCTTATCTTAATCATAAATAATAGGATACAGGCAAAGTATTCATAGACCCTGGGACACCCCCAAGCAATGAATGAGAAGGGTGGGCAACAACTAAACAAACAAACTGTGCCAACTTGCCCAACAACAGGAACAAGGGTTAACAGACCCAATTTTAGAGTGCCGCTGCAAAAACCTTGCAGATGAAACATGCATCTGCAGAAGATTAGATATCCAGCTACTAGAATTTTGAAAAGGTATGAACAGAGGACAGGGAGGCAGCCTTGCAGAGTTGTGTTACAGAGGTATTGTGCCAAAATGGCCAAGAAACTCCCACGAATCTGGTGGAATTTGGATTGTAAAAGCACAAGAGGAGATGTCCTTCTTTAAGCTCTAGTGATCAAATTTATTATCTATCTCCTCATAGTGGACTTGGAAGAAGGGTGCCCTCTGCGAGGTCCCAAGGAAAGGATAAATAGGGATTCCGTCTGTCAGATCAAAGCTGTAGCTTTGAGATAGATTCTCTCTGGTCTTGGGTGTAAGAACGACTCCTTACAGGAGAGAGACACACTAACTCAGAGATACGCCTGACAGACGTGATTGAAAACAAAAGGGATACTTTGCAGGACGGGGGTTGTTCTGCAGACCAGAGAGTATTAAGATGAGATCCCAAAGAAGTACAGGGTGCTACAATGGGGGCTTAATGCGAGCTACACACTGAAAAAAAAAGTCTTTACAAGGGACAGTGAAGCCAGAAGACTTCGTGCTTAAGGCTAATTCCTAGTCAAGACCTGATTGTAGGAAGACCAGTAAGCCAGGTACTGAATAAACTTTGAAACTAAAGTGACTGTGTTCACACCAGGCAAAGACAGATTTCCAGGTCCAATAGTAGATGCTACTGGAAGTGGCTTTTCTTGCTTTTAGCAAGGTAGGAATTACAGGAAGAACTGGGCTTCAACAGCCATGACACTAAAGCCAGAAACTGTAAGGCGGGTTGAAATAGAGAGTGTCTTAAAATAACAGATCTTGTCTACTGGGAAGAGGTCAGTGATCGTCTGCTAGAAGTCAGAATATATCTGTGTACCAGGTTCTTCTGGTCCAGTGTTGTGCAATAAGAAACACCATTTTCTTAAAATAATCTGAACTGAGGCCAGGCAATTATCAAGGCATCTGAGGTTAGGGCTGGAGGATCTTTGGTTCTGGCTACAGGAGGATAGAATATCAACACTTGGAGTACCCCATTTCTGACATATCAGATTTAAGATGTCTGAGTGATCATTCACCTTGATTCACCATTCACCTTGATCCAAGCGTGGCAGCTGAGGTAGTCTGCTTTCCAGATGTGGACTGCAGAGATCGCTGGACAGTAAGTTTCTGTCCATGAGATTACCAGACCTGCTTCAAGGCTGCATGGTTCCTGATGCCCCTATGATGTATGCCACGGAATTGCCTGACTACACCCTGATTAGGTGTCAGCGCAAATGGGGAGTCCAATGTTGCAGAGCTGTCTGAAATGCTCGTAGCTCCAGGAGGATGACAGTGAGCTCTGAAGGGCGAGGGACTGGAACACTCCTCCCCAGCCTGAAAGACTGGCACTGAAACTAGTTATCGCTCTACAGTGGCAGGGAAGGAAAGACTTTACTATTGTTAAGGCTGGGCTTTAAATCCAACAAGATAGGGAGATCCTTGCTTGGCTGGACAGAAACATGGGTAGGTCACAAAAGGAGCATGACTGTTCCAGATTAACAGGATTATGTGTTGGAGAGCTCTTGAATATTGAATTTGGGCAAATAGTACAGCCTCAAAGGAGGATATCATAAGTTATAGTTAACTTAAAGTTAGAACACTCATCTGGAATCTCATTGTGGGAGGTCTCTTTGACCTCAATTCTCGAGCATGGGTTCTGAGGGACAGTTTTTTTTTTTCTGGAAGGAAAATCTATGCTTGGGATTAGAGCTGCACGATTAATCGTCAAGAATCGTTATCGCGATCTTGACTAAAGTGTTTCCCGATTCTTTGTATGCAAAGAATTCTCTCTATTGTTCTGAAGCCACCGCCGTCAAAAGAAAGGAAGGAAAAAAACGGGCAGTCTGCCAAGAATCAAAACATTCTTGATCAGTTGAACTTAAGTATAAACATTGTAACAATTTGTCAATGGAATAGACTTTGTGTGTAAGTGAAAAAAGTTTAACCCCTTAAACACTAAACCTTTTTCTGACATTTGTTGGTTTCAAGTTAAAATAATTTTTATTTGCTAGAAAATGACTTAGAAACACCCAAACATATATATAGTATTAGTAGACACCCTAGAGAATAAAATGGTGGTTGTTGCAATATTTTATGTCACACTGTATTTGCGCAGCGATCTTTCAAATGCAATTTTTTGGGAAAAAAATTACTTTAATGAATAAAAAAAAAAAAAACTAACCAGTAAAGTTAGCCGATTTCTTTTTGTATAATGTGAAAGATTTTACGTTGCGAGAATCGTGATCTTTTTATCCTAAGCAAAAAAATCGTTATTCTCATTTTGGCCAGAATCGTGCAGCTCTGTGTTGTCCTTTAGTATTATAAAAAGGTTTGAACAGAATCCTTTAAACCTGTCTTGTGGAGGTACTGGCACTGGAACAAGAGATGGTTCAGGGCATTCTGGAAATCGGACTGTCTTTGGGCAGATTGTGGTTGATTTAAAAACGGTGAGGGGGTAGAGTTTCAAACTCTATTTTGTACTTCACTGAAACCTCAGGTCTGGGACATCTGACCCAGAAAGAGGTAAACTGTACCAGACGTCCCCTCTCTATTAGGAGTGAGATCTCCGCTTCATTAGGAAGAGACCTTTGGGGAAAACTTGCTGGGCCTTGAAGCCCAAGTCTTGAGCCAAAATAAAAAAAAAACTTTGCTGATTCAAACACTGGTTCTTAGAGCCACCAATCTGGTCCTCAGAATTAACCAAATCGCTTTGTCCAGAGACAACAGTAACTTGTCCTATGAAGATAGCATTTTGTATTGCAAATGTCTGCAATAAAATTGTGTAAGGGGAACCACCATGAAGGTTACCAACAGCCCTAGAACTCTTATGCAGAAAAGAAGGGTTGGACAGCTTCTGGATTAAAGAACCCAGACCTGAAGTACCTGAAATAAAATAATAAATATCACACAATGAACATTCCAATATAGTGCAAAACAAGCAACACTGGAGCCAGCAACTTGGAGAAAACCTGAGGTACAGAAGACAGGCCCAAAAGGAAGAACAACAAACAGGTAGTGCAGAGGCCTTACAACAAAATGCAGGAAGCATTGGTGACCTGAAAATATGGGCACATGTAAGCATTCTTTTTGTCCAACAAAGCAAAGTGAGGGTGCATGCTCATGCCAAAAAGAACATGTCAGTGGTTAGGGCAGCCTATGAGTGCCAGTTCTTAAAGAGGGGGTTCGTTCTGGAAAAAAATAATTAAAAGTCAACAGCTACAAATCCGGAAACTGCTGACTTTTAATAAAAGGACACTTACCTATTCAGGGATACAGCACTCTATACTATACTTTGCAGCTTGCTATTGGGGCACTCTAAATGCAGGGGGAGCCAGAAGCGTCGGTGGGGGACCCCAGAAGAAGAGAATCAGGGCTGCTCTGTGCAAAACCATTACACAAAGCAGGGAAGTATAACATGTTTGTTGTTTTAAAAAAAATTACTTAAAGCGGTTCTGCACTCATTTCATTTAGTAAATCTCTTTGCCTTCCAAATCAGGCAAAGAGTACTAAATGAAATGTTTTTTTTTTTTTTTTTTTTTTTACTTACCTTGTAATTGAAGACTTCCGGTCTTCTCCCTCTGCGGCGGCGGGCGGGGTCTTGCGTCGATCGTCGTCACGCCGCACTGTCTCCTGGGATCTGGTGTCATTGATCCCAGGAGCCAGTGCGGGCATCTTCCGAAATCTCGCGAGATTTCGGCCACATCTTCCGAAATCTCCCGAGATTTCGGCCGCATCTGCCGAAATCTCGTGAGATCTCGGCAGATGAGCCGTTACTGCGCACGCGCGAGTAACGGCAGTGCATGCTGGGCCATCTAAAGTCCCTGTGGGTGTTTCACATGCCCACAGGCAAGATGGCCCCCAGCACTAAAGAAGAAGACGAGGAACTTCATCGGACGAAAACCGGCGGCGATCGAGATGGAAGATGGAACAGGTGAGTCCCCTAATAAAGGTAAGCATACTTTATATTACATCCTAAAAAAAAAATGTTTTTTTCAGAGTGCAGAACCGCTTTAAAAGACTCTGTGCAGGGAAGATCAGCATCTGAACCCAGAGAAGGTGGAGGCTGATAGACTGGAGGTAAAAGAAGGCATTACAATTACATTTAAAGTAAACTTTTACAAGTATTGTGCAATGATCATATCAATGAAAAAAAAAAAAAAGAGGCTCAGCTTTTAGTACTACTTTAATATAAAAGATTTATATCTCCCTTCCACCCTTCATATAGCTTTATGTCTGACTCCTAGTTAAAATGCCCATATATCCTTTTTCTGGGTGTATTTATTATTATATATACGATATAACGTAAATAATATATATGATTACTTTCACTGTTTTACAGTATAAATGAACCCCCTTTTGCAGCAATTTGAGTTTTTTAATCTGCCCAACAAATTGGACAAAAAAAGCATAACAAATGTAACAAGAAAATCGCAGCAAAATCGCGTGTGCAAAACACACAGCAAAAAGCACTGTAGAAACAGATTAAAAGCAAACTGCATAGGTGTGAACCGAGCCTTATGCTGGCCATACATGTATCGATTTTCAGACGAGAATATTCATATGAAAAATCTTTGTACATTCGCTGAATGAAAGAAGGTCATTTGAAAATTTCACTTGCTTAAAATGAATGTAATTTTTGAACAAAAAACCACATACACTGTCTGAAAATTCCTTAGACCAAGAAGTTTTCTATTCTGCTCCTTTGAAGTTTCCAGTCACTGTGGTCAAAAACTAATGTTGATTTGACCCCACTAACAATTACATAAGTATACGAACGTTCTTAAAATTATTTTATTTTTTTGAAGGAAGACATTGTTTTTGTATGGCCAGCATATAATAGATTACAATTCTGTCTGAAAATCGGCAAAAAAGTCTTTCATTTTTTTTTTGTGCGCCCACAGTTAGAATGCCGGCGCTGTGGGGAGGAGGGGGAGAGGAGGGATTTGTGCACCCGCATTGCTGGACAGGTCAGTGTATGATTTTTGAAAGTCAGCAGCTACACTTTTTGTAGCTGCTGTCTTTAAAATAAAAAAATTGATCGGAGTCTGATGATATTTACCAGATTCAACCTTTAATAGTATATACAGTATATCTCTTCTGTCTGTCTGTCTGTGTCCCTAACCATATAGTTGGTTATTTATATTTATCACTGCATATAGATATTTAAGAAAAAATTGCCTTTTTTTTTACTTTAAAATATTAACTAAATTATACAGACTTTTTTTAAGGTTATTATCTGATTAATCGAAACGATAATCGGCCAACTAATCGATTATGAAAAATAATCGTTAGCTGCAGCCCTACATTAACCCTCCCCTCTCCTTGTGTCTTGATCCAGACATCTGCAGCAACAGTGCAGAAAATGTACAGGCTAGAGATTAGGCCTCAAAGTAAGGTTAAAAAAGCCGAACTGAAAAAAACCTGTCCATTCTCCTAGAACACTAGAAAAAAACCTGAGGCCTGCTGGTAGTAAGAGGGGTTATAGCCCAGACTGGCCTACAGTTCTTTTTTTGGCAGTGTCCAATCTTCATATAGGCAGCAGTATAACCCAAAGATTTAGGACAGGGTGTCTTTTTATTTAACCACGAGGAACACAGGGCGTGTTCCTCAGTGGATGAGAATTTTATTTATTTTTTTCCATTGACTGTAAGCAAGAGCAGCCAATGGATGATAAATTATGTGACATTAAGGAAGTCTACAGCTAAACAACCAAATTCACACTGTAGATAAAGGCTAAGAACACCCAAAATTGATCAGCCACAGCATTTGGGGAAAAGAAGGTTACAGTTTTCTCAATGAGGAATCCACTGGGCCATTCAACAGAATTCAGTTCAGTCAACAAGATCAGCTTTGAGTGGACTAATCTAGCCGAGGGATGGTTCATTAGACTGACAGAAATCAGCAATAACAGTTTTACTGAGTGTCTAAAATGGGTAATGAACTAATAATTGGCTCTTACAGGAATACATAAGGATGTGAAGATGTGTCACCTGGTTAATCTCACTTTGCAGCTGGAGGCTGTGCTTCTCCTCCTCTTCTCGTTGTTGCTGAAGCTGTTTGAAGTCAGCCTTGAGGTGCTGGTGTTTGGATTCCACCTCAGACAGCTCCTCTTTCAGTTTCTGGTTGGCTTCACCTTTCTCAGCTAGTTCGGTTCTTAGACTCTGTAAGGAGGCCTCGCAGGCGGACAGTCGTACATGCAGCTGCTGGCATTCCACATCCCTCTGGTTGAGGCTGACCTGCAGGTTCTTCTTGGCTGTAACCTCTTCATGTTGTTTCTCTTCTAACTCTGTATACTGCAGCTCTTTTTTTAAGAGTTTTTCCATCAAACCCTACAAAATGTAGACATGGTACATGACACATATTTCCATGCAAAACTGAAGAAAAGCCATGAAAAAAACTTTAGCAGTTAAAAGGGTCAAAAAAGTGTATGATACTAAAACCAACTCTGTTGGTAATATTTATAAAGAAGTCCCTTAATATATATAGTACACTAGGTATGTAACTCCTTATAACGATGGGTGCAGCTCTATAAAAAATAAAACAATAAAAAAATGCATTGTCTTTTACCCAGCCTCTGCATTTAAATAACTATAGGAAAGCATACCCCTGATGTGGGTAAACAGTTTTCAGTATAGAGAATTCTCTGTGCAGGCTCGTCCTTTTTAATTTATTTATTTTTTTTAAATAATGCTTGTCCACCAAAAGGGAAGACAGGAACTGCAATTATTTTGGATAGACATTCCTTGCACATGTAGGAAGCTTTATGTGAAATACTGAGCACTTTAAAAAGAAAGGCTATATAGTGAAATGAGGTCTGTATTAAAAGAATATTCGGGATGCTATGCCTGACTGCCACTCTGATCCTATGGCTTTAACATTTTCTGAGAAACAGACCTAGAAAAAGAATGCAGATCAGGAGTTTATACTTTCTAATGTAAGTTTGTTCCATAAAGTATTGAGCCCAGAGACAGCCAGGCAATTGGTATTCTTAGATGAAGGGCAATCTCCTTTTCTTAAGTACAGGTTCCCTTAGAAACCAGAGCAGTTTTCACAAGTACTGATATGCCAATGTCTTCATTGTCATTTACACTCTAGTGATTCATATAACAATTTTTCAGGTCAAATTAGAACTTTTGGCTGTACTGTCTTTGAAGATATACTGCATTAAAAAATAAATAAAATAAAAAAGCTCCATTCACAATTGTGCAATTTGTCAAGTGACTTTGGGCATCAAAATTGCATGACAAGTCGCACCCTATTCTTTTCAATAGCACCTGTTGAAATCAGTGCGACTTAAAAACACAGAGACTTTGAAAGGGTGCCTGCACTACCTTGGTGCGACTTTTGATGTGACATTGATCCACAGAATGTAAAGTCGGATTAAAATTGCACTAAAGATCGTGCAACTTTGGAGATGCGCTAAGGTGAATGGAGCCATAAGATGTTCTGACCAGTGTTCAAAATAAAACCACTGGTATTAATAATTGTGCAACGTACCCCATTTATAATTCCCATCAGCTACAGGTTAGTTACAACAATGTAACTTAAATGGATGCTTTAGGTGTTCCAAATCTAAAAATAAATGAGAACTGTGACAAGTTGGTAAGGCAATGGCTGAAGCACTGGGAACAACTTTTGTATATCAGATTGCTTGCCCCTTTATATATGGCCATCTCTCTGGCCCTCTTCTCATGAGCTGCTCTGTTCAAAGTATATTACTTCCTCTATAGCAGTGATGGCGAACCTTGGCACCCCAGATGTTTTGGAACTACATTTCCCATGATGCTCCACTACACTGTAGAGTGCACGAGCATCATGGGAAATGTAGTTCCAAAACATCTGGGGTGCCAAGTTCACCATCACTGCTCTAGAGCATTTGGACTCCGACTCACCACACCCCATTTTGTTAGCCACGGTAAACTTTCTTTACATCTAAGGACATATTTCTGGTCCGTAATTGTTATGCTTGGTGTGCCTCTTAAATTGTTATCCTCTAGTAAACTGTACCTCTAGCTATTTCATACTCAGTTGTACAGTTCATGACGGTCCTCAGGCTTTCCTTGTTTTTTTTTTTGTTGGGGGGTTGTATTTGCCAAACTTTAATAAAGTATTTGTGGAACTATAATATGGGACTCTGGTTGTCAAACCATCAATTTCAAGAGTGTTAACCCCCCTTTGTCCCCTGCTGTGAGCTGTTGTCCTCCTGCCAACTCCGACATCACTACAGGACACAGCAGTGACATAGGGTTTGGTGGGAAGAACCACAGAGTACAGGAAGGAACACGCGACACTGGCACTCAGTTTTAGAGATATCAGCGAAGGATTTCTCTTTAATGTAGTGGCGTTTGGAAGGACAAGAGGTATTTACTCTCTTCCGCCTTCTCTCTTCTTTACAGGTACGGTATTTACTGGCAAATGTATTTAAGCAGCAAAGTCACTTTAACTTAAGTCAGTCAAGGTGTATATATACCAAAAAGTTATATTGGTTGATTTTTATTTTATTCAGCAGAATGTCACCTACCTCATTTTTCTGTGATGATTCAGAAATAGAGCTTTTAAGTTGCTGTAGTTCCTGGACATAAACAGCAACCTCCTGTGGTCCCTTTGCAAGCTCTGCCTTCAGCTGGTTTATAGTGGTCTAAAAAAATAAAAAAAAAAAAAAAGACAAAAACAAGAGAGAGTAAATTGAGAGGTTCAAAACTTATGCACACTCTAGGATAATACAGCAAATCCCCCCCAAAAAAAGCAGATGAAAATGCAGATAATTACTTGTACATAGGAAGTAATTCAAAGATGCTGGTAAAACGAATAGTACAGGCTACCCTAATCAACAAATATATTTTGTGGGTGACATAACCAAGCAAAGTTAGTGCTAGTGCAGTTTAAAGGGCTTTTCCACTTGTGACAAGAAAGTAGAAAATCCTTAACTTGCATGTCAATGAAGGTAAGCAGATGCCTGATTGCCCAGAGCCTTTGCCAGTACTCTGTTAACAAAATATAAAAATGCAGCTCTAATCAGAGGATTAGAGAATTTGACTGTGTAAGGGTACTTTTACACAGGGGGGCGGCAGGTCCGTTAGCTGTAAAGCGCCGCTAATTTTAGTGGCGATTTACTGTCATTTTAGTGCCGCTTTTCGCCTGCTAGTGGAGCGCTTATAACCCCCGCTAGCGGCCGAAGAAGGGGTTAATAGCACCTGTGTTGCGGCGCTTCAGAGATGCTTTTCAGGTGCTTTGGAAGCGCCGCCCATTCATTCCAATGGCCAGGGGCGGTGTGCGAGCGCTGTGTAAAGCGCTCCCACAGGTATGCTGCTTGCAGGAATTTTTTTTTCCCGTCCCGCAAGTGCACCGTCCCATTGTGAAAGCACTCGGCTTTCGCACTGGGTAGGGATGAGAGGCAGTTTTCAGGCACATTACATCACATTTTTAGTGCTAAAACACCTGAAAATTGCCTCAGTTTGAAAGTAGCCTTAAACTGCTGCAGATGAGAAATCAAAACCTCTTGTTAAAAGTGGAAACCCCTTTTAAAATGACTACTCAGAGTTGTAAGTAGAATAGAAGCAAAGTGAATTTTGTGAAACGTAATCCAAAACGCAAGTTAAAATTTTTAATAGAATTTATGTCCTAGACTCATACAGAATAAAATGCAATTCAAAAATTGATTTATATGCTGAGAAAGGTGCATACAAAGATGATTTTCCAGAGCCACTCAGACATACACCTTGCAAAGACAGCTATGTTTACGGTACGTGTCCAAAATTATCTCCATTTAACATTGTAAAACATCTACAAAACATTAACAATTACTGATTGTTTGAGACTGCCCTTCGATCTCCTTCCATTCATAAAATATTGATTGCCTAGATTGACCTATGCCAAGGTAATCAAACAATAACATTTTAATGATGGGTCTTCAACTAAAGTCTGTTGCCAAACAAAACCTATTGACTGATACTATAGACTGGTACACATGGCAATAACAAGTAATCTCTCTAAAGAGATTGATTTTCTGACTCCGGTGCTTTTGGCCATCCTATAAAGTATGGTCACTTAAAACACATAAACCTCCAAAAATATTAAGAACAAATTAATTTCAAGAGAGACATTTGAAGAGTCAGAGTCAGACTTGAAAGCCTGCCGTCTGACTCTGCACTACTTGCACCACCAGCCAGCTCTTTGGTTGAATTCTAAGCATCTCTACATTGGCAATGCCCACCCTCAGCTCTTTCCTTCATGCAAAGTGCCTTTACATGCTTCCCACACTCACTCATCCTAGATCAGGCACTAACTATAACTCAATGTAGAAACAGATTTCTGGGAACTACACTTGCTAAACTGTAAGATAATTTCATCACCTACAAAACAAAATTCATATATTAACTAAAGCAGCCTGGAGCTGACATTGAAATTTCAAAATATAATGTTATCAATATAAAGAGTCTACAATTTTAAATGCAAGCGACTATTTAAAAAAGTGGTCTTTAGGACTGGAAGGTATTTTTTATTTTATTTTATAGACAGTGGTATAATGTTACCTTGAATGGACTTATCTCCATTAGAAAGCAGACAGAGAGAAAGAATGACAGGTATGATGGATGAATGATGACACAAAATGACTCTCGGACATAATTTAGGCTAGTGCACTCAAAATCATGAATGATGAAAAAATGTCTACTGACCTTTTCTGTTTTGACGAATGAAAAAAAATAAATAAATAAAAATGGTGACCTTGCAACACATAGCTAAAGCCCAACTGTACATTCAACAAAAAATGAAAGCGGAACTTTATCCATAACAACAACTTGATAAAAAATAATGTTCTTAACATACATTCCATATTATGCTACCAACATTAGTGTGTGCTGTAAATTGCCTCCAGCATTGCTCCTGTTTCTCCTTGCTAGAGGCTGCTATTTTGCTGAAGCCCAGAGCCCCTGAACAGCAGTAAATCATAAAGTGAAACTAAAACAATTGATTTAACAGTTTTAAAAAAAAACTGTTACATTTCTGGAATGCCGGAATTGCCAACTATCCTATTTGTTTTGTCCTCAACCAAATGGTCAAACCATCAAATGGCTGGTGTCATAACTGATCACACGTACAGCACCATGGCAGTTGCAGATCAAATATAAGAAATTTCCTTGGCTGTAAAGGATAGGAGGGTTTAATTCTGCTTTAAGGCTGTCAGCAGATCAGCCTCTACAAACTCAGCAGTGCTTAAAAATAAAGAGCAACTGAGCATGTGCACAGAAGTATGAGACTGTGTATTACTTGATTTTAAACAGTATAGACACTTATTTTTAATGTTTTACATAACTATACTGTACTTGCAAAAGGGGCCAACCTGAAGTGATCTAGCAGAGCTTAATTTTCTGACTAAAGTTCCAATTTAATAGTTAAACTCCAGGTGCTATAAATGATATACTTGCAATATTTTCTTTTTTTTGTTTGGCTTATGCTCCTGTCTAGCTGCAGTACAAAGCAGACATTAGACATGTCCAGCACAGCAGTCCGAAGAGCAGCAGTCGTTAGCGCGCGCGCGCCCCCCCCCCCCCCATGAAGTTGAGTCGAGCATGAGCTTTACGTAAAGCATCTAAAATTACAGCTTTTAAACTAAATGATTTTATTCATGAAAACAATAAACGCCTATCTTATAGAAGTGTAACAAATTTACTTTTTCTGCATCCCAACATTCAATTTACAGTATTTGCAAGGTTAGCAGATTTGCATGGTTATCTTGTAATGACTACACTCTGTGACCAACAGTTTTGTGACTGATACTAAACACACACTGTTTAATTTACATTATCCCTTCTCTTTCTCTATGTGGATGATGGCACAGTAATTATCTTAACCACTTTCAGACCGGACCAATTTGCAGCCAAAGGACCAGGCCCCTTTTTGCAATTCGGCACTGCGTCGCTTTAACTGACAATTGCGCGGTCGTGCGACGTGGCTCCCAAACAAAATTGACGTCCTTTTTTTCCCCACAAATAGAGCTTTCTTTTGGTGGTATTTGATCGCCCCTGTGGTTTTTATTTTTTGCGCTATAAACAATTTTGAAAAAAAACGCATTATTTTTTATTTTTTGCTATAATAAATATCCCCCAAAAATATATAAAAAAACATTTTTTTTCCTCAGTTTAGGCCGATACGTATTCTTTTACATATTTTTGGTAAAAAAAAAAAAAAATCGCAATAAGCGATTATTGATCGGTTTGCACAGAAGTTATAGCGTTTACAAGATAGGGGATATTTTTTTAGCATTTTTATTAATAATTTTTTTTTATTAGTAATGGCGGCGATCTGCGATTTTTTTTGTGACTGCGACATTATGGCGGACACATCGGACATTTTTGACACATTTTTGGGACCATTGTCATTTATACAGCAATCAATGCTATTTAAATGCATTGATTCCTGTATAAATGACACTGGCAGTGAAGGGGTTAACCACAAGGGGGCAGTTTAGGGGTTAAGTATGCCTAGGGGTGTGTTTCTTACTGTGGGGGGGCGTGGCTGTCAGCTAGTGAATGCTGATCTCTGCTCCAATCACAGGGAGCAGAGATCGGCGTCACTAGTTGCTAGGCAGAACGGGAGATGCTGTTTATCTCGGCATCTCCCGTTCAGCCTTCCCGTGAGACGATCGCGGGGGTCCCCGCGGAGATCGAGTCCGTGGGGCCCGCGACCGGACTCACGGGGGTCCCGACCGGCGCGGGAGCGCGCCGCTCCCGATGGCACGGACAGGCATTAAGGAGGGACTTATATATACGCCCTCCTGCCTGTACGTGCCATTCTGCCGACGTATATCGTCATGCGCCGGTCGGCAAGTGGTTAATTAAAAAAAATAAACACCCAAGTACCTTTTTCCTAATCGATATACAATTGTCACATGACCCAGCTCAGCCTGTGAACATGAGCAGGAGGAGCTTCTAGCTTCCTCTGCTGTGACATGTTAAAAAAAAGCCATTCGAATACAGAGTAAAAATAAATAATTAATATCGATAAACGGTTTTAAATTATCATCAAATATATAATTGAAATTACATTTTTCTTATTTTGTGGGAATATGGTGTAGGTAGATTTCTGCCAGTCACAGTGTCACGACCCTCCAGCCTGTGTCTTAGAATAACAGGGAAATAAAGCCTCCATCAATCTACATGTAATATCCCACCCCAATTGTGTTTAGGTGGTTAGTGGGCATGGAAAAAGAGGGAGGGAGTGGGCTGTCCTTTACTACTATGTATATACCCACATGTGTGACTCTATAGTCACATGGGCTGCTCAGATGTGATAGGGAGGAAATGTTCAGCATAGAAACTCACTAAAAACTGAAAATGTACAGAGCTGCCAACACTGCTCTGCAAAATCCCTAGCTGATTTGGGGACATGAACAGAAGGTTGAGATAGAGAGCAGCAAAATCAACCAGGTTTTTTGCAGAATACAGAAAACAAATCCCGTAGTGACAGAGTATGAGCAGCTTGTAATACAGCATTTATTAATAGTTTTTTATACTGTGGGTTTAGTGGGTTTTACACTTTATTCATTTGTAAGTCTTAATAAGTAATTTGTCAAGCATAGGAGCAAAGATTACTGACAGAAACATTTCTGGGAGGATAAAAGGAAGAAGGATATCAACACCTTAGGTGTAGGTAGAAACAAAGAGAATGAATGCATACTTGTCACTAAAAAAATGCCAAGGTAACAAGAGTGGCCTAGTTTTCTGTTCTGTTTATTGGCTATTCACTTTCCCTTGGCATCCCTATTATAGTTTCATGATCCATGGGTGTGTTTTTCATTCACTGTACAAAAGGAAGGAGTAAGGTTGACACGGTGAGTAGGCTTGTTTGTACAATCATTTGCCATATACAGGTGCATCTCAAAATAAGAATATCATCAAAAAGTTGATTTATTTCAATAATTCAATTCAAAAAGTGAAATATATATTTCCCCATATATTACTGGGTCTGGAGGAAAAGTGGAGAGGCACAGAATCCATTTTGCATGAGGTCCAGTGTGAAGTTTCCAAAGTCAGTGATGATTTGGGGAGCCGTGTCATCTGCAGTTAATGCAAAAGGAGCCCCCACCAAGTATTGAGTGCATACTATACTGGACATACTTTTCAGTAAACCAACATTTCTATATTAAAAAACTTTTTTTTATTGGTCTTATGTAATATTCTAATTTTCTGAAATACTGAAATTTTGGGTTTTCACTAGCTGTAAGCCGTAATCATCAAAATTAAAAGAAAGAAATGCTTTAAATATATAACTGTGTGTGTAACACATCTATATAAAATATATCAGTTTCACTTTTTGAATTAAAATACTGAAATAAATTAACTTTTTGATGATATTCTAATTTTAGGCGATGCACCTCCATAATCATAGTATGTTGACCAGTGCGTTTTTTAACTTTTGCATGTGTTCACTAGCAAAAACTGATCATTTTGGAAGTCACACTCTATTGCTCTGCAAAAGGAAACTGTAGTAGCCTGGACATTCAAATATATCTATATTATATATACACACACACACATACACACTATATATATATATAT
Organism: Lithobates sylvaticus; assembly: GCA_028564925.1. Lineage (NCBI taxonomy): Eukaryota > Metazoa > Chordata > Amphibia > Anura > Ranidae > Lithobates > Lithobates sylvaticus. The sequence goes on from CM053029.1 coordinate 379,538,541, forward strand.
AGATATCGCTATATCTATCCATCCATCTGTATCTCTCGATCTATACACATACACACACTTTACATACACTCATGGGTATGTTCTTACTCGCGAGTGTACTTAAAGCAATATATATAAATATGTAGGTAATACAGAAATTACAGCAGGAAACACACAGCACTTTAAACTTCAGAATTAGACCAAAATTAACACACAAAACCATAGGTATATTGAATTAATGTGTTTTTATAATGTACATATACAATGGAGATAACTTATTTTTCAAGCAAATTTTTTAAAATGCAAGTAAGGTTGGCCATACATTATACAATCTTCTTGTGCAATTTTCCTTTAGATTTACCAAAACCATAGAATATGAGGTCTAACCTAAACACTTACAATTTTTATGCAATCAGGCAGCCCCTTTTACTACATAGTTGAAGGTAAATGTAAAGGAAGTTGAATGAGAAAATTGTGTAATGTATGGCCAGCTTAAGATATGTATTATTAACACATGAAAAGTGTTAAGGGTTCCTTTAAAAACTTTGTACAATGACTGTGTAAAATACAGCTGTTTTCTATCCACAATTATGTAGTTATTACATTTTTCCACAATTATAAAGCCCTGTGGTGTGCTTAACAAATGTGCATTAAATGCCACTAGCTTTGGGATGTCAAAGACAATGAAGTGCAATAAAAATGAGCAGGAAAAAGAGCAGAGAGATGAGCTCAGTCACCTGATCTATAAAAGTCATGTGATTAGCTTTCCTTCAATCACAGAGTCCTCTCTGCTGTTTTACGCAGAGATAGCTCAGTAGGATACCGTGGGCCTAATTTTATGAATTTGCAGCAAAAAGTAATGCCCCGTACACACGATTTTTCCGACGGAATTCCGCTCAAGCTTGGCTTGCATACACACAGTCATACAAAAGTTCTCGGAACTTTCGACCGCCAAGAACGCGGTGACGTATAATACAACGACGAGCCGAGAAAATTAAGTTCAATGCTTCTGAGCATGCGTCAAACTGTTTCCGAGCACGCGTAGGAATTTTGCACGTCGGAATTGCTACAGACAATCGGAATTTACAATCGGAACTTTTTTCGGTGGAAAAATAGAGAATCTGCTCTTTATCTTTTGCTGGCGGAAATTTTGCCAGCAAAAGTCTGATGGAGCATACACAGGGTCAGAATTTCTGACCAAAAGCTGACATCGGACTTTTGCTGGCAGAATTTACGATCTTGTGTAAGGGGCATAAGCCACACTATGTAGTAACTATGCAGATTGTAAAGGAGAGCGATGAGACCCCGAGAAATGCTATATTCCTTTCTGCGGTAAACACTGCCGTCAAAACTGACAGGCGGATCTGAACGGTCCGTCCGTGTGAAAGGGGCCTTAATGATTGGTAAGCTGCAATATATTACATTTTTGGTTTTGGATTTCATACCACTTTATAATTCACATAAAGTAGGACTTAAAAAAGATAGAACATTCCAAGTTTGGGATATGCATGTGATAAACTATGTCATACACATAATGAAGTATAAAAGAAGTATTTTCTACGTTTTTAATTTACCCCTTATACTTTTACTTACCTCAGCATTGGAATTTTGCATCTGCAGCTGCTTACATTCATCCTTCAGCTTCTCCGATTCTTTCTCACGTTCCAGTGTGGTTTTGTCCATCAGTGTCTGGACCTGGATAAGCTCTTTTTTCAGCACAGCAACATCTTCAATACCCGGCCTTTGGAGCTGTAAAGCAAGAAGACTATAACTATACATAAGGCTAGAAGATTTCTCAGGAAACCAAGTTCTACTTATCTTTCAAGGTTATGCATCATCACTTTCACAAACAATTGCTCCATTACACAATTAGGGATATCCAGTCTGTGTCCTATCCTGTATGATTAAGAATTTTATATTACTGTATACTTTACCGAAATGCATACAGGAAATCCACCATCTCTGATTTTGAATGTGTACATGCACTTAAAGTGCCAATAGACCCCTACAATGAATGCCTTTGTGGTTTGTTAAAGCAGACTTTCGTTTACAAAAACTTTCATTTAACTAATACCCACTAGCCGACCGCGCACTCTAGTTTTACTGCTACAGTGTGGGCCAGCTGTGCCGAATCGCATATATTTTTGTTTAATACCCGATTAAGCAGCTTGTTTGTCTGCCCTGCTCTGCTAGATTGGATTGCCACATTGACGACCTTGGATAAGAAATCGACTATTTTCGGAGCTCTGCCTGCCTTTTGACTTTGGATTTTGACCCAGACTAGTCTGAACCTTGCCTTTCTGCCAACCGCAACTACCGGTTTGCTTTGCTCAGTTCGTGCATGCTCACGTGTGGTAGCCAGGCACTACAGCATTGTGTATAAGTCCTGGGGGCAACCGAGTACCAGTAGGCCTGCTTGCCTTATGGGAAAGGCAGCTGCTATAGGTGAAGAAAACAGAAGCCAGCTATAGTGTTTGACCACCTGCGTTAGGAGTAAGTGTGACATATACGTGATTCGGCATTTCTGGGTAGGTGGAGTGCGCCACTGTCACTGGCTTCAGCACATGCCGATCAGCGGTTTCCAGCCAATGTTTCATGACCAGAACCCGCTGATCATCAGAGCGAGTGACAGGAGAGAGCTTTGTGTATGTAAACACAAAAGTTCTCTTCTGACAGCAGCAATGTGCCGGTATTTTGTTTCCCTGGAAAGCAGGGAATCAGCACACATTACACATAGTAAACATTGTTACATTGCACATATATAATTTTTACTCAGGTTATCACTGGGGTTCCGGCATTTTGTCCAGGGCTTGTTTTTTTTTTTTTCCGTTTTTAGTTTTTCTCACATGGTTTCACTTCATGTATATTTTTTATCATTAGCATCCTGTGGTAGTTTATTTACTTATTTTTTACTCCACACTTGCCTCTCCTTGGGGAGTTGTGGGTCACTTCACCAAACTCTATTAATTACTCTATGATATACACCCTTTTTTTTATATCCTAATATATACAATATTTTTTCTAGACCAGTTTGATTCACACACATCTTTACAGATGATGTCCTGGTTATCCTCTGGCTGGCCATTTCCCTTTGGACTGGGCGGTTCATCCTTGCCTCAGCCCTGGGCAAGATGGTTGCTTTGACACTCCCACCCCTCTCCCATATGTTTGGGTATTTATGGTGCTAATATGTATGTAAATAATAAAAGTTATCTTTTTTTAGTTTAGGGGGAGCTCATTATCATATTCTATTATATAAAAAACTTTTTTCAATCTTAACACTAGGTCTATATTTTCAGGTAGTCTGTTGCGTCAAGCCCCTGATGATTGGACAGGTATCCATGAAAGACGTAGGGCTCCATAGATGCCAAGATATACTATTCAGAGTTCAGAGATCAATTATGCACTTTTTTTATGGAATTATGATATATTATGAATTGTATTACTGTATGTATACTTTCTTATGTCAATCTTTTTTATATATGCTAGCATGACATCTGGATGTTGTTGCTTGTGTTAATTATGAATTTATTCTATGTATAATAAATTATATATATTTTTTTATTCAATTATATCAAGTTATTGCCTCATTTAAAGTCCCATGACCACAATCCCATACTTGTTTGTACATTTAGGGATGGAGGCATTTCACTTTGTATGCTTCAGAACAGATTCTCTTGTTTCTTTCATCACATTGCAATTGCTAATAGAGTTAGAAGATTCTCCCCCACCACCCCCATTGCCCACATGGTGAAGTTACCTTCTCTTCTAACCTATAATGTTGGCTCTAGTTTTCTCAAGCCTGGCATGAGGGGAAGGAACTACAGTAGGTGAGGACTCCCTGAGGGGAGAAACAGATCTGTATCTGTATGGTAGGGGGAGGAGAGATTGAGAATAGTAGGAATTCTCTATCCGTTAGTAACTTCCCCCAGGTATTCCACAGGGGAACTTGGAAAGGCCAATGGCACCTTTCACGAGGGCATTCTGTCTACCAGATCTTAAGCCAAAGAATTCTGTGCACAGAAATGAAAGTGTATCTAAAGTCAAAACATGTTTTATCCTAATGCATTCCCTGCATTAAAGGTAAAATGTACAACTACTTGTGTTTCCCCCTCCCTAAACAATTACCTAAATCTTCCACCGATCCATCGCTACTTTCTCTTCCTGGTCTCTTAGGAGGCTTTGAGAGCAGCAAGAGCCATAGGCCTATCCATAATCATATCCTCAAGCCTGCAATGGTGCCCCCATGGCAAGTGGCTTGCTATGGAACCACCCAGAGAAGAGGAGGAGCCAAAGAGCCAATGGGGGACCCCATAGGTGGAGGTTTGGGACCGTTTTGTGCAAAAGCATTGCATCAAAGTATCACATGTATGTTATATATAAACAATACAAAAAAACAAAAAAACCTTTACAATCAATCACTTAAAAAAGACATGCTCTGGTAAAGAAGGGTTTCCAGGTATGATAGTAGATCTTTCTGGAAGTGGCTTTTCTTGCTTTCAGCAAAGTAAGAATGACAGCCCTCAGACACCCCTCCGTCCTTTAAGGTGTGAGCTTCAACAGTAATGCTGTTAAAGCCAGAGAAGCAGGATGGAATAGAGGTCAATAAGACCATTGTGGAGATCTGATGGATCAAGTTCTCAAAGGCGTCCACACAGAAAAGCAGTACAGAGGGCAAGAACTGTAATCTTGCAGCAAGATTAGAATCATCTATAAATTGGAAAAAGATTGCCACTAATTTCTACAGTCTAGTTTGCCATTATCAATGGAAACCGTAAATTATTTAATGGTTCTTCTCTGATACTTTAGGTTTGATTTTTTAGAGACTGACAGAGTATTTTTAAACAGTCTTGTTTATTAATTAGTTTGACTAATGCCGCGTACACACGAAGGGACAATCCCGCGGGATTATCCTCTGGACTGAAGTCCAGCGGATAATCCCCTCGTGTGTGGGCGCCGGCGGACTTTTTGGCGCCAAAGTCCGGCGGACCAAAGTTTTAAGTTTTGTTTTAAAATTATCCGCTGGACTTGGCAGTCCAGCGGACAATCCCGCCGTTAGTGGGCAAGTCCGCGGGACTTTTGAAATGAACGGACTTGCCGCTCATCGGCAAGTCCGTTCATTTAGCACGTGACTTCAGGTTACGTAGCTAGCGTAGGCAGTTACTGCCGCCGCGCTAGCTCCGTGACCTGGCATGGATTTAAAGGGAATCCCCACGCCGAAAAAACGGCGTGGGGGTTCCCCCCAAATCCATGTCAGACCCTCATCCGAGCACGCAGCCTGGCAGGCCAGGAAAGGGGTGGGGACGAACGAGCGCCCCTCCTGAGCCGTACCAGGCCGCGTGCCCTCAACATGGGGGGTGCCCTGGGGAAAGGGGGGCTGTGCGGCCCCCCCCCACCCCAAAGCACCTTGTCCCCATGTTGATGAGGACAAGGGCCTCTTCCCGACAACCCTGGCCGTTGGTTGTCGGGGTCTGCGGGCGGGGGCTTATCGGAATCTGGGAGCCCCCTTTAATAAGGGGGCCCCCAGATACCGGCCCCCCACCCTATGTGAATGAGTATGGGGTACGATGTACCCCTACCCATTCACCTAAGGTGTAAAATGTAAAGTACAAAAACACACACACACTTTTGAAAAAATATTTTATTGCACTGCTCCGGGGGTCTTCTTCCGTCTTGGGGGTCTTCTCGCCGGACTCCTCCGCTCTCTTCTGCTCTTTTACCTAGCTCTTTCACGAGCGGGGGAGTCCGGCTACCTTCTTCGTCGTTGCCGCCGTCGTCTGGGGGTCTCGATCCGCCTTCGGGGGTCTTCCGGGGGTCTCTTCTGTTCTTGCGGCGGTCGTCGTCTTCCGCGCCGCCGGCGCCGCCTTCTTCTTCTTCTTGTCCTTCTTGTTCTTCTTCTTCTTCCGATGTTGACCCGTCGCTGTCTCTGCCCGGAATGCCTGTGCCGCTCTGCGCTTGGACTTATATAGGGACATGGGGGACAGGGTCACATGTTCATGTCACATGGTGACCCCGCCCCCTTGCGATGTCACAGTCCCAGCATCCTCCGGGACTGTGACAACACAAGGGGGCGGAGTCACCATGTGACATGTGCATGTGACCCTGTCCCCATGCCCCTATATAAGTCCAAGCGCAGCGCGGCACAAGCATTCCGGGCAGAGAGAGCGTCGGGTCAACATCGGAAGAAGAACAAGAAGAAGGACAAGAAGAAGGCGGTGCCGGCGGCGCGGAAGACGACGACCGCCGCAAGAACAGAAGAGACCCCCGGAAGACCCCCGAAGGCGGATCGAGACCCCCAGACGACGGCGGCGACGACGAAGAAGGTAGCCGGACACCCCCGCTCGTGAAAGAGCTAGGTAAAAGAGCAGAAGAGAGCGGAGGAGTCCGGCGAGAAGACCCCCAAGACGGAAGAAGACCCCCGGAGCAGTGCAATAAAATATTTTTTCAAAAGTGTGTGTGTGTTTTTGTACTTTACATTTTACACCTTAGGTGAATGGGTAGGGGTACATCGTACCCCATACTCATTCACATAGGGTGGGGGGCCGGTATCTGGGGGCCCCCTTATTAAAGGGGGCTCCCAGATTCCGATAAGCCCCCGCCCGCAGACCCCGACAACCAACGGCCAGGGTTGTCGGGAAGAGGCCCTTGTCCTCATCAACATGGGGACAAGGTGCTTTGGGGTGGGGGGGGGCGCACGGCCCCCCTTTCCCCAGGGCACCCCCCATGTTGAGGGCACGCGGCCTGGTACGGCTCAGGAGGGGGGGGCGCTCGTTCGTCCCCACCCCTTTCCTGGCCTGCCAGGCTGCGTGCTCGGATGAGGGTCTGACTTGGATTTGGGGGGAACCCCCACGCCGTTTTTTCGGCGTGGGGATTCCCTTTTAAATCCATGCCAGCTTGCGGAGCTAGCGCGGCGGCATTTACTGCCTACGCTAGCTACGTAACCTGAAGTTACGTTCGAAATGAACGGACTGCTCCGTGTGTGGGCAAGTCCGTTCATTTTCAAAAGTCCCGCGGACTTTTGGCCGGCGGATTATCCGCTGGAGAAGTCCGTGCGTGTGTGGGCAAGTCCACACGCTCGGAAAGTCCAGCGGACCTAGCTGGAAAGTCCCGCTGGATTGTCCGCTGGACTAGGTCCGCCGGCAAAAGTCCGCACGTGTGTACGCGGCATTACTGTTATTATTATTATTACACATAACTTTCAGAGCTACTTCTTTCCATAGAAACTGCCTATACTGTCCTTTCCTTATACATTTTCTGTTGTACAGCAGTCTTCCTTTTAAACTCCTTCAAATTCTTTTTTAAAAGGCACCCCTCCTTGAAACACTGTAAACCTTAAAATGTCAGTTATGTAGACAATTTCGGCGACATTCGATCTCTGGTTGAAAAAAAAAAAAAAAAAAAAAGGCTCCAACAATATTTACCAGGTCAGTCTTCAAATTTTCAATCTCCTGGGATTTAGCTTTCAACTCCTGTGCTAGACTTTTTACACTGTCTTCTGTTGCAGCATGCTTTCCTTTATCTTCATCATATGCGGCTTTCAGCTCTGGATAAATATAAAACATTTATGATAATTTATCATGAGACAGCAATGGCAGTTGTAAATCACTTCCAGACCTTTGTATTAAGCCATTCACTATCACCATCTAGGAAAAGAAAGCAGACACAACAAACCCCTGCACATAATATGCCTGGATGGCTACTTTGACAAGAGCGTCAATACTTTTGAACATGACCTTCTCATATTTGTGTAGTCCCTTTAGTTTAACACATGACTTAATTGAAAGTAAAGACATAGGTAAAATGAATTGAAGTCAGTGCAAGCAGTTTGCACCACTGCTAAAAATTATGCAAGATCCAATTTGGAAGGAATAATGCCACGTACACACGATCGGACTTTCCGAAAGACTTGGTCCGGCGGACAACTCGATCGTGTGTGGGCTCCAGCGGAATTTTTCTTCCCAAAAGTCCGGCGGACCTAGAAATAAGACTGGCTTCAAATTTGTCCGCCGGACTCGAGTCCGGTCAAAAAATCCAGTCGTCCGACGGACTAAAACCGACGCTAGGGCAGCTATTGGCTATGAACTTCCTTATTCTACGTCATCGCGTTCGAATCCGTCTGACTTTTGGAGTGATCGTGTGTGGCCAAGTCCGTTTGCTTAAAAGTCTGGTGGACCTCAGCTGCAAAGTCTGTTGGATTGTCCGCTGGAAAGTCCGATCGTGTGTACACGGCATAACCCATTTTTTTTTAAGGCCCACAGCAATGAATGGTGCAACCAAATTTTTAACAGGTAAAAGAAAACTCAGCAGTAAAAGCATGAAAAAAAGCATGATTCAATGCATGATGTATACAAATTTGCAATAAATGGATGGCCGACGCAAATTTTTCATTTCATTTGGAAATGTCTGATGATGCATCAATTCTAATCGGGGGTCATGGGATTTACTTTTAACACTTTCACGTCATGATCTGAAAAGTGTGTATTCTGAGGTTAGATAGTAGCTTTATACAGACTAATCATGAAAAGTTTTTTGTGTTCATTCCTTTTTATGCCAATTGCTATCTATTAAAAATGGAAGGTGTCATTTTATTAAACAATAATCAGAGCGGATGGCTTTGTTAAAGCTAGGAGGTGCATGCACATGCCTGCTCTTTATATTTGCCTGACATGGTTTGGTTTTTGGTTGTTGGAGACTTTGAAAGGTTCTCGCTCCTCTCACAAAAGATCTTGCTTGCTTACAAAATAACTTACAATTAACTTTTTGAAAAATTTGGAATAATATGGTAAAAAGCATGTAGAAGTACACCGGACAGCACACAGCTGCAAGCAGATTTTAAGTTCGGTATACACATGCAGTTTTTTTTCTTTGAACCATAACCAAAAAAATAAAAAAAAAACCTGACAAATGCCCACATCAACATGTGCGATGCAGAGATCTCCCCAACTGCGCTATTGTAACCTGACAGGGGTCAGGCTAGTCAAAATGCAGGACGGGTTGACAGAAGCCATGGTTAGACTGGCTTCTGTTGAACAGGCAGTGGTTCAAATGAACCAGAAGTCGGTCGGTTCCTGCTGAATCAGCTGATTTTCGCTACTTGTGTACTGTGCTTTAGAAGAGAACTTCTGCTTTGTCTGTCAGTTTTTTAATACTGAATATTCTAATTAGACAAGTTTATGCTTCTTACCACCCTATTTACCCACTTACTTCATTGCACTTACCAACTATTTCAGTAGCCAGCTGTGCAGCTTTCTGCTCAAACAGGTCTTTCATTTGTTTAATATTAAAAATCTCAGTCTGGGCTTCTTCCAGCTTTTGTTCTAAAGCTTGCAATTCTGTGTGGCAAAACAAACAGTGTAATATATATATAATTATTTATTTGCACTTCAAATCACTGTACTGATTATTTAATCAATATATAAAATAACAGCTTTAGGCCTCATGCACGCCAGAGGTTTTTTGCTCCTGGCAGCAGCGGTTTGGCAGAAAAAAAAAATTAAAAAAATGGATTAACGCTTGTAAGCATTTAGGCACGTCAAACGCTTGGGTGTTACTTTATTTAATTGGGCAGAACAATAATTTATTCTAGCCACTGAAATGAACTTAGCGTGTCAAGCGTTTTTTTTTTTCTGCCAAAACACCACTGCTCTTGGACGCATTGAATAAGAAGTGCCCCCTGTGCTAGTGGCCGCCTCAAATCCTCCATCCTCTGAACCCCCCCCCCCCAAATGCCCCAACAGCAGTAATTTTCCAGTGCCGCAGGGATTAATACAGTCATTGAGCCTGTCATAGGCACTCATCAAGGGCGCAGACTATCAAAATGTGTCTCTGATGCTTCTCCAGCTACCATAGGAAGCTAGTTACTGGTTGGATCACCAGATAACAAGAACAAGATCCTAAAGAATACAGCCATCACATTTAAGGATTGATAAGCTGCAATATATTACAATTTTGTTCTTGGGCTTAATACTGCTTTAAAGCCAAGTTCTACACACTTTTTAACCTCCTTGGCGGTAATCCCGAGTCTGGCTCGGGTTCAGTTTTTTCTGCTAGGAGCGGTAACCCCGAGCCAGACTCGGGCTTGCGTGCAGGATACAGGGGGAAGTTACTTACCTTTTCCCATGGATCCTGCGATGTCTCCCCGCTGTGTGAGCGAGCCGTCTGCTCGCTCGATTCACACAGTGCCGAGTGCCGCCGAGCTCCGTTCCCTGCGACGTTCCGACGCACGGGAGCGGAGATCGGCGCCAAATTTAAAAAAGTTTAAAAACACAACACACATACAGTACTGTAATCTTGCAGATTACAGTACTGTATACAAAAAATACAAAAAATCCACATCCCCTTTGTCCCTAGTGGTCTGCCCAGTGCCCTGCATGTCATTTTATATATAAAAAAAAAATTTTTTTTTCTGCCTGGAAACTGGAGATTGTCCATAGCAACCAAAAAGTGTCCCTTTATGTCAAAAGTGGTTTTAGACCAGCTAGAAAACACAGATAAAAAATTAGAATCACAATTTCTCATCAAACAATAAATTTGACAGCGACTATTCTGCAACTGAGCAAATTTCAGTGTTTTTGATTTGATTACATTATTGAATCATTTTTATATATATTTTTATTATAATTCATGATTTTGTGTTTCAAACTTTATCATACCCGGGATGTATACTAGACTCTGGTTCGGACAGATTTAAGTGAGTTATTCATAAGAATTGCATGCCTACAATATAAAAAAAACGCCAAATTTCCATGCAAAATAATTGTACCGCTTTCAGCACTAAATTCCGGACAGAATCATACCGACAGGGAGGTTAAAGGTGGTCTTAAATCAAAGAACACCCCTCCATCCCTCGTTTTTGGATATTTAAAATGTTTTAATTTTTTTTTTCTAAACTACCTTTTTCTGAAGTACCAAGTGTACTTCTGTTCCAGCCGAACCGTGGCGCAGGATATCATGTCCTCTTGTGTGGCAATCCACCCCCCCCCCCCACTGTCTTCTGGGACCTGTGTGTATCCCCCAGAAGACAAGCTGGCCATTCACAAAGCACTGCGCGACTGGCGCATGCGCAGTAGGAAACCGTCTGTAAAGACACAAGGCTCCACTGCTGGTTTCCCTTAGTTGGAATGGAAGCGCCTGCACCCAATCCGATGGACGGATCGGCCTCGGGGGGGGGGGGGGGCGACCAACTTCGGAGGTTTAACCACTTGCCGACCGCCCCCTGTATATATACGGCGGGTGGGGGGGTCCGGCGGGTGGGGGGTCCGATCGGACCCCCCCCGGCCGGCGGGGACGGTCGGGATCGCTTCAGGAGCGATCCGGGATGAGGGGACGGCCACTGGCCACCCCCTCGCGATCGCTCCTGGCGAATCAGATGCTTCCTCTGTCTGTGTCAATCAAAACACAGGCAGAGGAAGTGATGTCACGCTCGGTGCGCCGGTCTATGTGACCGGAACGCCGAGCTGTGAACATCTAAAGGTTAGTGCACAAACAGTACACTGACACCAGTACACATAGGCACACAAAACACCCCCCTGTCACCCCCTGATCACCCCCCAGATCACCCCCTCCCCCCCCAGTCACAGTGTCACTAATTGATTGCCCCCCAGGTAACCCTTTCACCCCCTTTTGCCAGTGTCACTAAGCGATCGTTTTTCTGATCGCTGTATTAGTGTCACTGGTAACCATTTTTTTTTTTAGGTAACCGCCATGTTTATATAGGTTCATAAATAGGTTTATAGGTCAGGTACCCCATATTACAACCTAAATAAAGTTTTAACCCCCTGATTGCCCCTGGTTAACCCTTTCACCAGTGATCACAGTATAACTGTCACTGGTTAGCCAGTTAGTTATTTCGTTATTTAGGTTCCCCGTCAGGTTTTTATATAGCGTCAGGTACCCCCATATATTACTAATAAAGGTTTTAACCCCCTGATTGCCCCTAGTTAACCCTTTCACCCCCTTTTGCCAGTGTCACTAAGGTTTTAACCCCCTGCCCCTAGAGTTAACCCTTTCACCAGTGATCACTGTATAACTGTCACTGGTGACGCTGGTTAGCCAGTTAGTTATTTCTGATCGCTGCATTAGTGTCGCTAGGTAACCAGTTTTTTTTTGTATTACTGTTACGGGTGACGCTGGTTAGTTAGCTTGTTTTTTATACTGTCAGGGCACCCGCCATTTATTACCCAATAACGGTTTAACCCCCTGATCGCCCCAGGTTAGTGCCAGTACCGCAAACACCCACGCACAAAGCATACACCTCCCTTAGTGGCACAGTATCTGAACAGATCAATATCTGATCTGATCAGATCTATACTAGCGTCCCAGCAGTTTAGGGTTCCAAAAAAAAACGCATTGTTAGCGGGATCAGCCCAGATACCTGTCACTTACAAAACATGCAGCGTTCGCAGAGTCAGGCCTGATCCCTGCGATCGCTAACATTTTTTTTGTGGTAGCGTTTTGATTCAGTCGCTTCAGTCAGGAGCTTTTTTACCTGTGAATCTCAAAAAAATAAAAAAAATAAAATAGTTGTCGTTTTATTGTTCTCTCTCTCACTCTATTCTCTCTCTATTGTTGCTCTTTTTTTACTCCATTCTATTCTGCAATGTTTTATTATGTTTTATTATGTTTTATTATGTTTTATCATGCTTGCTTTTCAGGTATGTAATTTTGTTTACTGTGTGTTTTAGTGTTGAGCATTTTTTTTTTTCAGGTGCGCCATTCAGCGCGGATTTATTTATCTTGACAGCAACAGCGTTTGCTCCCACGATACATAAAGCCGCGACTCCAACGCTAGGAGGTGATTTCACCACCACAGTTAAAAAAAAGAGCATATATGCCGAAGCATGGGGGCAGCAGGGGGGGGGAGCGATTGGCTCCTAATGCCACGTACATACGGTCGAAATTCCGACCGTGTGTACACGGCATAACTTTTGCGGGAGGATGCCCCCATGCATCGGCATATATAAATGGTGCATGTATGCCCATCATTAGAAGTGGGTGGATGAAGGGAGGTATTCTAATGGTGGGCATACCCACCAATCAATCTCTTTTTTTCGTTCAGCCAAGAGGCTGCATGAAAAAAAAAGATTACAATATATGTCCAGTATGTTGCTGGACTTGAATGGTTATACCAGAATGATTTAGGTATCATCTTGGTATCATTCTTTTCAGCCAGTGATCGGCTTTCATGTAAAAGCAATTCTAGAGGGTAATTAGCCTCTAGACTGCTTTTACAAGCAGTGGGAGGGAATGTCCCCCTCCCGGATATAAACCGCGCCATTGGGAAATTGGGAAAGCATTTTATCACACCAATCTTGGTGTGGTCAGATGCTTTGAGGGCAGAGGAAAGATCTAGGGTCTAATAGACCCCAATTTTTTCAAAAAAAGAGTACCTGTCACTGCCTATTGCTATCATAGGGGATATTTACATTCCCTGAGATAACAATAAAAATCATAACAAAGAAAAAAAATGGAAGGAACAGTTTAAAAATAAAATAAAAAAGCTAAATAAATAAAAAAAAAAACAAAAAAAAAAAAAAAAAGCACCCCTGCCCCCCTTCTCTTGCGCAAAGGCGTACACAAGCGTTGGTCTGGCGTCATATGTAAACAGCAATTGCACCATGCATGTGAGGTATCACCGCGAAGGTCAGATCGAGGGCAGTAAATTTTAGCAGTAGACCTCCTCCGTGAATCTAATGTGGTATGTAAAGGCTTTTAAAGGCTTTTAAAAATGTATGTAGTTTGTCGCCACTGCGTGTTTGTGCGCAATTTTAAAGCATGTCGTGTTTGGTATCCATGTAAGATCATATTTTTTATTTCATCAAAAAATGCGTTTGAAAAATCGCTGCGCAAATACTGTGTGGAAATAAAAAAAAAATGCAACACCCACCATTTTAATCTGTAGGGCCTTTGCTTTAACAATATATATAGTGTTTGGGGGTTCAACGTAATTTTCTTGCAAAAAAAAAATATGTTCATGTAAACAAAAAGTGTCAGAAAGGGCTTTGTCTACAAGTGGTTAGAAGAGTGGGTGACGTGTGACATAGGCTTCTAAATGTTGTGCATAAAATGCCAGGACAGTTCAAACCCCCCCCAAATGACCCCATTTTGACACCCCAAGCTATTTGCTGAGAGCAATGTTGAGCCCATTAAATATTTTTTTTTTTTGTCCCAAGAGATTGAATAATGAAAAAAAAAAAATATATATATTTTTTTTACAAAAAGTTGTCACTAAATGATATATTGCTCAAACATGTCATGGGCATATGTGGATACACCCCAAAATACATTCTGTTGCTTCTCCTGAGTACGGGGATACATGTGTGGGACTTTTTGGGAGCCTAGCTGCGTACGGAACCCCAAAAACCAATCACCGCCTTCAGGCTTTCTAAGGGTGTATTTTTTTATTTCACTTCTCACTGCCAATCACAGTTTCGGAGGCCATGGAATGCCCAGATGGCATAAAAACCCCCAAAATGACCCCATTTTGGAAAGTAGACACCCCAAGCTATTTGCTGAGAGGTATTGTGAGTATTTTGCAGATCTCGCTTTTTGTCACAAAGTTTTGAAAATTGAAAAAAGAAAAAATTTTTTTTTTTTTCTTTACTTTCTTCATTTTCAAAAACAAATGAGAGCTGTAAAATACTCACCATGCCTCTCAACAAATAGCTTGGGGTGTCTACTTTCCAAAATGGGGTCATTTGGGGGGGTTTTGTGCTATTTTGGCATTTTATGGCCTTCGAAACGGTGATAGGTAGTGAGGAGTGAAATCAAAAATTTGCACCCTTAGAAATCCTGAAGGCGGTGCTTGGGTTTCGGGGCCCCGTACGCGGCTAGGCTCCCAAAAAGTCCCACACATGTGGTATCCCCATACTCAGGAGAAGCAGCAAAATGTATTTTGGGGTGCAATTCCACATATAACTATGGCATGTGTGAGCAATATATCATTTAGTGACAACTTTTTGAAAAAAAAAAAAAATCTTTTTTATTTTTGTCTTTATTCAATCACTTGGGACTAAAAAAAAAAAATATTCAATGGGCTCAACATGCCTCTCAGCAAATAGCTTGGGGTGTCTACTTTCCAAAATGGGGTCATTTGGGGGGGTTTTGTACTTCTCTGCCATTTTAGCACCTCAAGAAATGAAATAGGCAGTCATAAATTAAAAGCGGTGTAAATTCCAGAAAATGTACTCTAGTTTGTAGACGCTTTAACCACTTCAGGAACGCCCACTGTATATATACGTTGGCACTTTAAAGATGGATACCTCGGTAATGGCAGCAGCTGCTGCCATAACAAAGATATCCATCTCTTCAGTGGGCAGTTCAGTTTACAATAATGGTGGTCTCTGCGACGGATTCGCCGCGAGAACACCATTATCGGTGGTGGGAGAGGGCCCCACTCCTACGCCCTCCGCCACTTACCAAAGCCGTCGGTAGCGGCGGAGGCGTTTGGGTCCTCTTCCTAGATGGTTATGGATAGGAGTGAGGGCAAGATGGCCCCCAACCGTCTCCATATCATAACAGGGCGGAAGCAACGTCAAAACGCCCCTTCCGCTCATACCTCTTAAAAGGGACTTTTTTTTCAAATGACAAAATTATTTTATTTTTATTTTTTTTATTGCATTTAAGTCCAAATATGAGATCTGAGGTCTTTTTGACCCCAATCTCATATTTAAGAGGACCTGTCATGATTTTTTCTAATACAAGGGATGTTTCCTTGTAATAGGAATAAAAATTACCCAAATAATTTTAAAATCAATCAAAATAAAGTAAAATAAATATGAAAATTTTTATTTATTTTTTTCTTTTTAAAGCGCCCTGTCCTGACGAGTGCACGCGCAGAAGCAAAACACATACTTGAACAGCGCCCGCATATGAAAACGGTGTTCAAACCACACATGTGAGATTTCGCTGCGATCGTTAGAGCGAGGGCAATAATTCCAGCCCTAGATCTCCTCTCTATCTCAAAACATGCAACCTGTAGAATTTTTTAAACGTCACCTATGGAGATTTTTAAAGGGTAAAAGTTTGACGCCATTCCACGAGCGGCGCAATTTTAAAGCATGACATGTTGAGTATCAATTTAATCGGCATAACATTATCTATCACAATATAAAAAAAATTGGGCTAACTTTAATGTTGTCTTATTTTTTTATTCAAAAAAGTAAATTTTTTTCCAAAAAAAGTGCGCTTGTAAGACTGCTGCGCAAATACGATGTGACAAAAAGTATTGCAATGACCACCATTTTATTCTCCAGGGTATTAGAAAAAAAATGTATAATGTTTGGGGATTCTAAGTAATTCTCTAGCAAAAATAATTGTTTTTAACTTTTCTTTGCTTTTGGATAGAGTGGAGATGGATTAGAAAACACTTGTCAGTTTTGTTGCCATCTGTGCCCCTGTTTAGGGGATTCAACCTCTCGATTTATCGGTTTACCTAAGTGAAAGGAAAAGAAAATCCTCAATTGTGGGTTGTCCCTAGAAATGTAAGAGAGCAAATCCTCCAATGTGGACACAAGTTCTGGTGTCTTAGGGGTCCACAGTGAATTCCCTTAATTTGCAGCGATTTCCTCTCACTTCCTGTTTGGCTATGGGACAGGAAGTGAAGAGAAATCTAGGAAATGGGACAAGCTGGACAGGAAAACTACCCAAATATTTACACCAGAGCTTCCAGTTTTAGTGTAACTGAATTTGGAAGATTCTCTGTACAAGTTGGACCATGTTTTTTTGTGGAAACTGGCCTATCTCACAGAACCTCACACAGTCTAATGACTGAACTGGAAGATACCCTAGATACTTAGGTGCCCCAGCAGCATTAAAAGAGAAAAGGAAGGGAGTGAATACTAATACATGCATGGCATTGCCCAACCTAGGAAGAGCATCTAGAATTTGGAATATCATTTCAGTTCTCCATTGACTCCTGTACAATAATAAAATTTTCAATAAAATAACTGCAATTACCTGTGGCTGCTACCATGGTTGTCCCATCTGATGCAGAGTACTATTAAATAAATAAAAGACAAAAGACAATTATAATACAAAAGAGGCACTGAGCGCTATATAAACTGGATAACATCTGTGTATGAAGTTACATCTAGTATGATTATTTATACCAGTAGTATAATGAAAGCAAATCAAAAAGGTAGCATTAACCCTGATCAAAAGTAAGAAGTTGTAACAGTACACATAAAAAGATAAAAATAAATAAAAATGCCATATACAGTATCTCACAAAAGCTAGTACACCCCTCACATTTTTGTAAATATTTTATTAGATATTTTCATGTGACAACACTGAAGAAATGACAGCTGAGTGTACAGCTTGTATAACTGTATAAATTTACTGTCCACTCAACACACAGCCATTAATGTCTAAACCGCTGGCAACAAAAGTGAGTACACCCCTAAGTGAAAATGTCCAAATTGGGCCCAATTAGCCATTTTCCCTCCTCAGTGTCATGTGACTCAGGTTACAAGGTCTCGGGTGTGAATGGGGAGCAGGTGTGTTAAATTTGGTGTTACCGCTCTCACTCTCTCATACTGGTCACTGGAAGTTCGACATGGCACCTCATGGCAAAGAACTCTCTGAGGAGCTGAAAAAAATAATTGTTGCTCTACATAAAGATGGTCTAGGCTATAAGATGATTGCCAAGACACTGAAACTGAGCTGCAGCACAGTGGCCAAGACCATACAGTGGTTTAACAGGACAGGTTCCACTCAGAACAGGCCTCGCCATGGTCAACCAAAGGAGTGCACGTGCTCAGCGTCATATCCAGAGGTTGTCTTTGGAAAATAGACGTATGAGTGCTGCCTGCAATGCTGCAGAGGTTGAAGGGGTGGAGGGTCAGCCTGTCAGTGCTCAGACCATATGCCGCACACTGCATCAAATTAGTCTGCATGGCTGTCAGAAGCCTCAGCATGGCATGGCATGCATTGCAGAAGGAAGCCTCTTCTAAAGATGATGCCCGCAAACAAACTGAAGACAAGCAGACCAAGGACATGGATTACTGGAACCATGTCCTGTGGTCTGATGAGACCAAGATAAACTTATTTGGTTCAGATGGTGTCAAGCGTGTGTGGCGGCAACCAGGTGAGGAGTACAAAGACAATTGTGTCTTGCCTACAGTCAAGCATGGTGGTGGGAGTGTCATGGTCTGGGGCTGCAGAGTGCTATCGGAACTGGGGAGCTACAGTTCATAGAGGGAACCATGAATGTCAACATGTACTGTGATATATTGAAGCCGAGCATGATCCCCCTCCCTTCGGAGACTGGGCCGCAGTGCAGTATTCCAACATAACGACCCCAAACACACCTCCAAGACAACCACTGCCTTGCTAAAGAAGCCAAGGGTAAGGGTGATGGACTGATCAAGTATGTCTCCAGGCCTAAACCCTATTGAGCATCCTCAATTGGTAGGTGGAGTAGTGCAAGGGCTCCAACATCAACCAGCTCCATGATGTCGTCATGGACGAGTGGAAGAGGACTGCAGTGGCAACCTGTGAAGCTCTGGGGAACTCTATGCCCAAGAGGGTTAAGGCAGTGCTGGAAAATAATGGTGGCCATACAAAATATTAAAACTTTGGACCCAATTTGGACATTTTCACTTAGGGGGTGTACTCACTTTTGTTGCCAGCGGTTTAGACATTAATGGCTAATTAGTGTGTTGAGTTATTTTGAGGGGAGAGCAAATTTACACTGTTCTACAAGCTGTACACTCACCACTTTACATTGTAGCAATGTGAATGAGTGTACATTGTACCCCTACTCGTTCACCAAAAAAAAAAAAAGTGTCACTCTGCCCGTGGCGAAGGCTCCCGCCATCTGACTGCTCCGCCGTGTGACAGTTCTTAAATAGCCTAGGGGCGGGGACACCCCACGACTTCATGCACCAGTCGGTGTCCCCTCCCCTAAGCAGGTAGGAGCCCCCCTGCCCCAAAGCATCCCCCCATGTGGCCTGGTATGGTTCAGGAGGACACCAGGACAATTGAGCGCCCCCCCTTTTATGGTATGAATTTGGAGGGGGACCCCACGCAGTGAGGTTTTTAAATTTTTTTATTTTGGTGTGGGGTTCCCCTTATTAGCCACACCAGACCCGAAAGAGTCCGATATGGATTGGGGGGACTCCATGCTGTTTTTTTTTTTTTTTTTTTTAGATCAAATTTGCATCTGAATCATACCACAGTGCTCAGAAAATGCACATGACTCTTTTTCAATTCGCACCGAATTCGCACTGTCACTGCACCGCATATATGTGAACCGGCTCCGTAGAGAAGGCTGACTGTTTACACGTAATGTGAATCTGATGCAGTTAAAAATGTACCCAATTCGCATACATGTGACCAGAGCCTCAACCTGAAGTGGTTGGTCCTCCTATCATAAAGGTGAAGAGAGACAATCTGGTGTCTCCTCACCTCTGTGGTCAGCTGTGCGAACCACCAGATCATTTCCCGGGCTTGTGAGAACGGTAAGACCAAGAAACACCAGCAAGCAGTGGGAAAGGGGGAGACTCCTCCTGCTGCTTCTAAAAGTGATCCACAGTCTTATCAGCCTCTTGTATCGCTTTTATCAGAAAGAGAATCGTCGGCTGACAAAAAAATATTACTGGGGGTTATGGCTTACAGCTTCAGCCATAATCCAGGTAAACCACCACCATCCATCACGTATATCTACATATTGCATAATATGTATATTACATATATACATATTGCGGTCCTATAGTGGATAGCAATAAAAAAAAAGCTCACCATACACTGAAAATTTTAGCCAATTCCTAATACATTAGCTGAGGTTTTCTACATGAGTGGCCCTCTGTGGCCCGACATACTTTGATCAAAAGATTTGATTCGATTGGAACATTTTCAGCCAAACAGTGGTTGCATCCAACCAAGTAAAGACTACCAGATCAGTGGCTCCAAAGAAATTATATATATATATATATATATATATATATATATATATATATATGCAAATCTTAACATTTTCTGCAAAAGTTAATTTTGGCATCACTGTCATCTCCCTACTAATCCAGGGGTCTCCTATCACATTAAGGATTAAGAATGCTTTGGAGGAGATTAAAAATTAGGATTGCCAAGTAATACAAGTTGCCTCTGGATCTACTGGTTATTTTAATAAACATATTATTATGCATATTTTCATCATATGCTTGGTTTTAAATTATTTAGGTTACTTTATTAATCCACAGTGATTAATAAACCTTGAATTCTCAAAAGATATGCAGAAAACATGAACTGTTAGAGACCACTGAGAGAATCTGAGAAGGGACATATTGGGGTTGATTTAGTAAGATTGTGGAATGCAAAATCTGGTGCAGTTCTGCATAGAAACCAATCAGCTTCCATTTTTTTTTATCAAAGCTTAATTTAACAAACTGAAGTTAAGAGCCGATTGGCTACCATGCACAGCTTTACCAGATTTTACACTTTCCAGTTTTAGTAAATAAACCCCACTGTTTCAGGGGCTTTTATTTTAGCTACAACATGTACCCATATAATATTAGAATGGCTCATGCAAGCAAAAAAAAAATTAAAGAACCATAAAGAACAAACCCATTTTTTAAATAGGCTACTGTAAACAAACAAATGCATACATAAAATTCAAAATAAATTAGACTTCTATGAGCCTACTTCAAAGATTTTAAAGGAATTACTTGCTTCAGCTGCTCTTGAACAGTTTCCAGCTCCTTTTTCAACTCTTCTGCATACCATTTCTCTTCCTGAATTAATCAAAGAGGTCAAAAATAAAAGATATTGTTCATTTATATCACAGGTTGTTTTGATACTCTAGTAATACATTTTTCAATCAATTGGGGCCTGGCATTTATATACAAGTAACACCAGCGCTAAAACATGGCCATCTGTGGATGGTGAGGAAAGGGCATGGTTAATGACATGGGATCGGAATCCAGTGCAGCTGGACGGCAGCCATCTTTGGAGGGTATGGATAAAAAATGTACAACAAAACAAACGGATCAGCGCTCAATGGGTTGAAGAGTAAACACAGTTGAACATGATTAGTCTTGATGATTAGAACAATCCTGGTGTCTGACAACAGGATTGTTCTTTTACATGCATTACTAAATAAACTAGGACTAATCGTGTTCAACTGTCTGCTGTGAGACTGTGTTTACTCTTCAACCCATTGAGCGCTGGTCCGTTTGTTTTGGGTTCTGGCATTTAGCTGCACCTGGAGGGTACAGGCACCCAGTCTATTCCTCTATCCCCTCTGCTGGCGGCCATGAGAGTCTAACAGCTGCTGTGGGTTGGACGGGGCTGAACAGTGCACCTAGCGATTTGTGAATTTAGAATAGTATGCGCCCACAGACAAATACCCAGAATGCTGGTAGTGGGTTGGACAATGCAATTGTGCCCTCCAGCCACGGCTAAATGCTGGAGCTTCATGCCCTGGGTCTAAATGCCCATTGTATATGGGACCAAACTGATGAACACTGATGTAACCTTCAATCTGTATTTATCAGTTTTTTTCCTAGCGACTGATGTGTAAATGATGAAGTGTAAAAGAATCCTTAATATTTGGCACCTAGGATATTTTCAGCCCCAAAACTCTTATAAAATATTAACTCTATCAAATGTATAACACTTTATGTAAAGTGCAGCCCACAGAAAACAACTATGCATGTAATGTGTAGTGGGTGTTTTTTTCTGATCACTAAATAACATGTAAATTTGTTGTTATTTTAAAGCATATCTCTCCCCCCCCGAAATTGTTTTTTTTTTAAATCATATACTGCATCTTACCAGTCCATAGATGTGGTGACTGCCCTGTTTGTTTTTTTAATTGATCACCTGGTGGTCCAGTAACACACTTCCTGTCTTGGGGTGACAAAACTTACTTCACTGTGAATATGGAGGGGCAATGCTGTCACCATATACTACAAACACCCCCTCCTCACTGACGTTACATAAGGTGGAAGTGTTGTGTAACTGACAGAAGATAGCAGGGGAAGCTGACAACACCATTTTAAATACCATGGCAATTCAGTGCACATGAAGTGCGCTGGATTTCCTGAGAGGATCAACAGCTTACATCAAGCAGTCTTTTATGCATTTTGGCCAACCTCAGTCATATGAAGGCTATGACTTGGCTGAAACATGCAAGAAGACTGTTGGAGGTAAGTGTGTTTTTGAATTTTAAATGGTTATGAACCCAAAAGCAAAACATTTATTATGTTGCAGCTTACCATTTCTTAGATGTGATGGCTGTTGTCATTTTCTTTTTTAGGCCTTTTTTTCACTATTTTCATCTGGCGATTCAGCCAGCAAGTATTTTTTTCTCAAAAAAAAAAAGCTCTCCAGCAGCTGGATCAGCTTCTCAGCAAGCCGCTGAGCCAGTGACTGACAGTCACCAGCTCTCTGCACTCAGTGGTCTTGCATCAGTTCTCGGTCTTAGAGGCGGTGGGGGACAGGTGCAGCATTGGATAAGTGCTGAAGCCATCTAGGTAAGGATGTTTGTGGTTTATTTTAATAGCCATACACTTTTAAAAATGGCTACCATCCTCACTCTGAGGTTTGTTGACTGTTAAAGATGGCTGCTGTGCTCTCCCTGAGGTTATGGTGGCAGTGGATAAAATCTGATAGTTTCTCTGAGATATTGCTGACTGTTAAAAGATGCCTGCCGTCCTCTCTCTGAAGTAATGGTGGGTGCGGATGAGGCTGACCACTCACTCTGGGATTGTTGCTGACTGTTAAATGGTGGCTACCTTCTTCTCTCTGAAGTAATGGTTACTGCGGAAGGACAGGAAAATCCACCAGGCTTGGAGCTCAGATGCCTGCGCCATTCCTCTTCTCCGGTCTGATGCAAAGTTCAACTCCTAGCTATGGGCAGAGCAAAGAAACCGTGTACCCCCAGGGCTCTTTTAGATGTGTAAAAGTCTAGAAACAGCACAACCCCAGGGTTTCTTTTAGATGCAACATAGTCAAGGAGCAGTGCATCCCTGGGGCTCCTTTAGATGCGACAGAGCCTAGCTACATTGGTTTTGGTTTTAATACCGCTTTAATAAACATTGGATTTCATTACTGCACGTGAGTCTTTGCATTACAGTATTTCATACTCTGTATAGAGTAGCAGCGTTTCCTTGATTCCCAAGGACTGCTTAAGCAGAACAGGTGTATAATATTCCTACTTACATGCTACTTGTTGAAAATGTTCTTAACATGCTGAAAGGAAAATGAATGCAGCCACCACAGCCAAAGACTGGCAATCTGCAGTACATAACATTTTTGTTCTTGGGAAGAAAAATTATGAAAAACTCTGAACCAGATTGTCAAAATAATGTTCTTTCACCGAAAGCCTTAAAGATTATATTACTACCTTAAGTGATGCTTGCAAATCCTTGATCTCCTGTCGAAGAAGCAATATTTCTTCCCTTTGAAAAAAATTAAATAAGATAAATACAGATGAAAAAAAAACCTTGGCCTTATATACAAACACTAAGCAAATGCATTACGCTGTTTGAGAAGTACCAAGATCCCTACGTAGAGATTTTTCAAGAAAAGGGTCTAGTTGTAGCTTTGCACATTTATTCACCATTTGTGTAATTAATTAAAAAAAGAAAAAGTAAAAAATAAATATCTAGCTAAACCATGCAAAATAAAATCTATAGTATCCCTTTAACTAGAAGTCCAGAGCAGTGACATTACAGTCCTTGCGGCATCTAATGATTCTAAAAACACTATAATAATTGGCATAATTCAATATCTAGCAACGTAATTTTAGAATCAAATCTGCTGTCCATCGCTTGTTACATGCTTTAAAGTCCAACTAATACACACTTGAATATACAACTACTAGGATGGCCCTGTAAGGCAAAGCATCTATTCAGTCCTTGTGTGCCACCTTTTGTAATAATAATATGTTTGTCACGGGTACTGAACCTCTAGATCTGCCTAACTGGTCCATTCCTGGGGTACTTATTTTACAGAGTCAGACAAATTGTTTTTTTCTTTAAAGAGGTTGTAAACCCTATAAAAAATAAATAAATAAAAAAACCTGTAATCCGAAAAGGCATGAGCTAGTATGCCTCGCATACTAGCTCATTATGAAATACTTACCCTAGAACGAAGCCCCTGCAGCGGCACCCACACACCGCTGAGACGGCTGACATTTTCCCCAGTGTTTTTCGGGTTCACATGCTCTGGCACTGTGATTGGCTGGAGCCGTGATGACGTCACTGCCACGCATGCGCATGGGAGCCGACGGGCACAGCAGGGCAGTCATTTTGTCAGAGCGCATACGCTGATGACGTCAGCGGCTATGTATATAGTAAATATCTCCTAAACAGTGCAAGTTTAGGAGATATTTACAGTACCTACAGCTACGTCTTATTGTAGGCTTACCTGAAGGTACAATTAAAAAGGAAGACTTTACTTCCTGTTTAACAATGAACTAGTCTAAGTTCTTTCTAAAGGTCTATGGCTATCATTATACCACTAAAGTGTTGTGTCACTACATGTAGAGGCCTAAAACTTGGAACCAAAATTAGTCAAACTTTTAAAATTCTAAAACGTATTGCAAAACACTTCAGCATGCAGAACTGCTAAACATAAGTATCAGATTATTCAATAAAAAAAAAAAAAAAAGACATACAATATTACAGAACTGAGAATTTCCTAACATTGCTAAAAGCTAAGCACTTGTCTTGCACAATTTTCTTTCAAGCACCAAGATTCCTAAATCAGGGTTAGAGGTACAAAGACTGCAAACTGTTACTATGAATGTCTAATGTCAGTATGATGCACTACAATAGTGAAAAATTATTTATTCTCGTTCAATATTTTTATTGAAGGAAATGCAGTGCAGATTCATTCATACAACAATCAAGCTTATTGAACTTGCATAATGATACTGATGTTTAAATGTTGCAGATCTAGGAACCTACACTCGGTTTTCCCGTTTAACACACTTTGATGCTATAATTCAGGGATAGGCAATTTTGGTGCTGTAGATGTGGTAAAACTACAAGTCCCATCATGCTTCTGCCTTCAGGCCTCATGCAGTGCCCAATGGGACTTGCAGTTCTCAAAGCAGCTGGATTGCCAACGTTGTCTACTGATACTATAATTTAGGATGGCCTTGGTTTAAGCAAATTCTATTGTCAAGAGGCTGGTCCTGCCCTCTCTTGTGGCTCCCAAGTGGCCAGTAAGGCTATTCATCAAAGCGTTTGGGTCTAAAAGAGCCGGAAGTAAAAGCTCTCCACTGTGGCAGCTGAAATCTGTCTACCAAAGTGGCACCCAAAATGGCTCCCAGAATGCGCTGTAGGAAACCTGAGCTGAGCGGATGTGAAAGCCTTTAGAGGTCCCAGCTCAGCATTAACTCTTAATGGCAAATCCAAATGAAAAGATTAACATATCTCTGCCAAAAGTAGACCTCAACTCATTACCTTTTAGAGAATCTGAATTATATAAACAATTTACTCTTACATTTTGGAAAATAAATGATATCAATTCCTTAAATACATTTCACTCTTCTGTTATAGATTCCAAATAAATAAATAAATATAAATCCCAGTTAAATATATAATACAACTCATGTTATGCACATACCTTTCTGAAGTAGAATTGGCCTCTCCTTCATTACCTTGCTCATGAGAAGCTTCATAATGTTTAAAAAGTTCTTCAGCTGTTGCATGGGCTTTCATACAAAGGGGACAGATGAAGCCCTAAAAAAGAAAAACACTACTTTATGCTACAGTTTCCATTGACTTTTTATTTGTAACAATCTGGACTCAACAAATGCAGGTGCCAGGCCTCGGGTGTGGATTTTCTTTCCACAAAGTCAGTGGTCTGATATTGCAGTTGTGCAGCAGAACTGTCTAGCAAACCTCAATTTAACTATCATTTCATGAACAAAGGTTAAAGTAGATGAAACATAAGGTAAAATTTATCATATTAAAGCAAATATCGCAATGCTACATCATGACAATATTGAAAATAAATGTAAAAAAGGAAATATGGCCTTGCTACAGTAAAAATGTGTTATACTGGCTGAGCACCTGAATTATGATGAGATAGGATTACAATTATTATTTAACAATTAAGAAAAATAATCACTGTAGAAATAAGCAGAATACATTTCCACCACCACGATCACATTTAAGAATATACAGCAGAGGACAAGGCCAAGGCCAATTAAAGACTTCACAAGGCCATGCATAAAGAAAACCACCTCCCAGGAAACTACAACAGGATTAGCAAGGCAAAGTCATCAAATGACTAATATATGACACCTAGAGCAAAAGGAACGTAACGTAAAAAAAAAAAAAAAAAAAAAAAAAAAAGTTCCAGGTTTCGATTTCCCAGTACAAGATACAGAATGAAAGGTGAATCCTAAGGGTTTACTCTGGACAAAAGCCAGATTTTATTTTTGTTTGCGATAACATTAGCAGTCACTTAAGTTTTTTTGTGATGGTTTACATACCCTTTATCTTATTTGTACCCTTTTGGTCTGCTAAACATGTCATTGAAAGTGTCTTGTCACATCTGTTCAATAGGGGAAGAAATGCCTTTTGATTCTGTCAGACTCTTGCTAACAGATAACTACCTGCGTCCTCCCCCAAGCGTCATATAAAGGCAAGAAAAAGGGCCACATCCAGCCACTGGGCCACCGCACAAGTCATCAAACCTCTATTTATTGGTAGTCTAAAATGGTATAACTGAGATGCAAGAGAAGATTCCCACATAGAGGTACTATAGACTTCATGATGTTCCTCACATAGTGAAGTCGCAGAGCTGAACTAATATTAAAGCGGAACTAAACCCGTAAATTTAACAGGTTCAAAAACAGTTACATTACCGGCATGCCAGGAATGCTTTGTCACATTTGCTTGCGCTGTCAACCAAACTTTCAAACCATCAAATGGCTGATGTCATAACTGATGTGCAGCACCATAGCAGCTGAAGACCAAATGGAGGCTAATAGGTCAGCTTCCTTAAAAGTCAAGATTAGATGCGGTAGGCAGCCTGGGTAAATGAATGGGCTGCCCTACTACAACACACTTTAGGCTCTGTTCACACCTAGGCGTGTTTGGGCATTTTCTGCTGTAAGCCTCAGCTCTAAAAACGGCCAACAATACCATTGCAGCAGGGCTACAAGCTTGGAGATACTTTTCTAAACATTATGACCCCTCCACAAACAGTACAAGGATTCCTATCCCCCTCAACTCGCTAAAGTTTAGAACACCAGACATCTTCTCTAAATGGATAGCCAAGGGTCTGCATGCCATTGAAGATGTGATAAATGTGATGGACGCTTGATTTCCTTTAAAAGCTTGACCCAAATATACTCCCTACCTACTAATTAATCATTTTCCTATACTGGACTATCATCTATATTGTGAATATTCAATAAGCTCTCCTCCGCTGAAGTGTCAGTCAGGGTATGGTCCTATTGGAACTCAACAGACCCTAAACTCAAAGCTATTTCCATGTTCTATGAACTGCTAAATCCACATTTACAAAAAAATCTCTATTTGGATAAATGGGAGACGGAACTGGGATATTCCTTTTCTGACTATCAATGGCAGAGAGAAATTAAATGCAATTATCAATACTCCAAATGCTCAAATTACTGGGAAATGGCCCAGAAACTCCATCTAAGATGGTACCTTACTCCCTACCTAATGGCAAAATTTTCCCCTACCACCACTAATGAATGTTGGAGAGGATGTGGACAGGTAGGCACCTTGACACATATGGTATGGTTATGCTTTCATTAACGCAGTTTTTGGGCAGAGATATTCAAACTGATCTCTCACGTCACAGGTTTCATTGTTAAGCCAAATATAGAACAAGCGATTCTCCGTATCAACTCTACTTCAATCCCAGGCTCCCTACATCCAATAGTTATGTACATGCTTTTTGCAGCTAGAGCAGCACATTTGAAAAAATGGAAAACAAAGAAATCCCAAGCATAAGAGAGGTAATTAACCAGGTCAATAAGGTTGGTAAATATGAACAATTATTGGCTTATAAAGATGGGAATACCCAACAGTTTGAAACTCGCTGGCAATTATGGCGTGCTTACTATAAAGTCCTTTAAACCCTGTGCAGCGGAAACCTTTTATTCTATTAATTGTTATTTCATTATACTCTTCTTTGTTTCTTCTTTTTATATGCATCCTTAAATGTTACAAGTGACTGCAAATGATGTTTAAATAAATAGTTAATACATAAAAACAAATCTAAGGATATATACTTTCTATTTTTCTGCTTCTTTTTGGCAGATTACAAGCGTCTTTTGCTTTTTACATTGGTGACCTTTTGACCTGTACAAAATTGCAGCAAAAAGTCGTGCAAATTTCTGCCTGAAAACGATACGCTTAGGTGTGAATGCAGCCTCTAGTGAGATACTGTATGTAATATATATATATATATATATATATATATATATATATATATATATATATATATATATATATATATATATATATATATATATATATACACACACACACACACACACACACACACACACACAGTACAGTATCTCACAAAAGTGAGTACACCCCTCACGTTTTTGTATATATTTTATTTATTTTTTTGTCTTTTCATGTGACAACACTGAAGAAATTACACTTTGCTACAATGTAAAGTAGTGACTGTACAGCTTGTATAACAGTGTAAATTTGCTGTCCCCTCAAAATAACTCAACACACAGCCATTAATAAACTTAAAAGGATGCAACCATAAAACCGCCCTTAGGTCCACCCCTCCGCGCTAATAGAATGTAAACCCCTTAATATATATACCGTATTTGCCGGCGTATAAGACGACAGGGTGTATAAGGCGACCCCCTATTTTTCCAGTGAAAACTTAGGTTTGGGGCTATACGCGCCATATAAGACTACCCCCCTTTCCGAGGCAACACCATTTACAAAAAAAACATCAGAAACAAACAAAAAAAATAAATAAAATCAGACTTAACATCAGAAAAAGGAAACCGGTGAACTACAAGTCCCAGAGATCCCACAATTGGTAGGCAGCAACAATGAATCTTCTCCTCCAAAAGCACCATAAATCATACCTGTATTTTAGGGGAGATCTGGAGCTGGATGTGCAGTACAGGATGCTTTGTTAATATGTAGAGCACAACGTACACACAGTATATGATGCTGTGTTAGTACAGTAGCGCCAGGTACACTTCAGAATACAGTGTGCAGACAGTGTGCACCGCTGAGCCAATCACAGCAGGCATTGTATTTTACTAATCTGTTGATGGATACAAAGCCTGCTCAGATTGGCAGAGGCTGTGACATCAGCCTGCGCCGCTCTGACTCATGTAGCCTGCTCGGATTGGCAGAGGTTGTTACCCAATCCGAGCAGGCTCTGTATTCATCAGAGTGCATCGCCCGCCGGGATTGGCTGAGCGGCGCATACTGTATACATATTACAATTTTACAGAGCGCCCGGCGGACTGATATCCATCTGGCGGCTTCTTTACCCGGCGTATAAGACGACCCCCGCTTTGTGGCTGTGTAATTTCGGTGTAAAAGGTAGTCTTATACGCCAGAAAATACAGTATATATATATATATATATATATATATATATATATATATATATATATATATATATATATATATATATATATATATATATATATATATATATATATATATATATATATAGGAAGGCCAGCATGGTGGCCTGCAATTATGGGAGGAGCCCGGAGGGTATACATACCAGACCTCTCCACGCGGCTGGTGTCGGTTCTAGCGCGCCGTAATACACGTCACCAGGCCGACATACAACTCAGTGCACGTTCCTGAGTTGTCCTACGTTCCTCGTTTCCAGATTTCTGATTCGATTCCCGATCGCACCCCCAGTTCGTTCCGCTTCAGCGTCGCAGGTAGGATTTATGCTTTTTCGTCGTTACATCGAAACCCCCGTTTTCCCACTGAGTCATTTCGACCACCATGCCATTTTTCGTTGTTTCCTACCACACCACTTACCCCACTATCTCTGGTTGTTACGCACCGCTACCCAGTGCAAGCACCCCCTCACTCACACACACACCGCAGCCAAAGCCAAATGTTCCTCGTTTCCAGATTACCGATTCGATTCCCGATCGCACCCCCAGTTCGTTCCGCTTCAGCGTCGCAGGTAGGATTTATGCTTTTTCGTCGTTACATCGAAACCCCTGTTTTCCCACTGAGTCATTTCGACCACCATGCCATTTTTGTTTGTTTCCTACCACACCATTCACCCCACTATCTCTGGTTGTTACGCACCGCTACCCAGTGCAAGCACCCCCTCACTCACACACACACCGCAGCCCCCCCCCCCCCCCCCAACCCACCAGAGCATCTGTCACTGTCCCCCCCCCATACACATCTTGTAGTCACCGCAAGCCCGTGCAAATGGGCCCCCACACCTTGCAAACCTCAGCAAGACACTCCACTCCTTGCCTTTCACGGCAACCCAGCCAATGTGAGGCACAGCCGCCCCCCGCACACCTTGCTTCACCGCAGGTTAGGGCCCGGCTCCCACATCCACCCTCCCACATACCTCTGCAATCGTTGCAGCTCGACCTCCATTGGCCTCGCAGCCACAACTTCCCCAGTAGCAAACTTCAGCTACTCACGCCTTTCTCTATCCCTTTTCACCTTTTCCTTAGGTCAGTAAGTCGTCCCTGGTCTCCTATACAACAGGATCGGACCACCCCTTTCTCTTTCCAGGTAATTTCGAGGGCTTGCATCTCTTCACCAGGGGGTCAACTACGGCCCCAAATCAGCTCTTGCAACCCATCTCTCACAAATAATTTCATGTCACCCCACCATAGGCACCAGGTCTCCCAGGTTTGACCCCAACAGAGACTCTATCACTAGGGCAGCAAGCAGGTGCGTAGGTTGTCGTTGTTTCAGTTTTCCATTCTCTTCACACACCTTTTCACTACATATCCCTGTCACACATACTTATTTGGCTCAGCACCCAGGCGTTAGTAACTGTCACATACTTCTAAGCATGTCACTCTGTTTTCGAAGCACAAGTCTTCACTACGCAGAAAAGGTCACCTAGTCTCATGACTTGCTGGCAGTGCAAGTATTAGCTGACCGAACCCACGTCAAACTACTACAGACCGAAACATCCCTACTTAGCAACCAACCAGCAGCCACTCTCCCCAGTACCGCCCTGGTGGGGCTCTGGTTGAACTAGTCCGTGCCGAGCACAGACGGACACCCGAGCATCGGTTACCTGGTCAGTCACCTCCTGGCTTACCTCGGTTGTCACGCATTCTTTGAGTTCCACAGGCCAATGAAACAAACTCACCCAGCGCTCACGCGCATCCCCGATTCTCACCATACCGTCGAACGGTATCCTGCTTCGTTCACACATCTCCCCTTCCCATCCACGCAGAACACCATAGTTTTGATAAAAATTTCCAGGCGTTAGTAACTGTCACATACTTCTATGCATGTCACTCTATTTTTCGAAGCACAAGCCTTCACTACGCAGACAAGGTCACCTAATCTCATGACTTGCTGGCAGTGCAAGTATTAGCTGACCGAACCCACGTCAAATTACTACAGATCGAAACATTCCTACTTAGCAAACCAATCAGTAGCCACTCCCCCCCAGTGCCGCCCTGGGGGGGCTCTGGTTAACCAGTCTGTGCCGAGCACAGACGGACACCCGAGCATCAGCCACCCGGCCAGTCACCTCCTGGCTCACCTCGGGTGTCACGCATCCTCCGAGTTTACATATAGGCCCATGGAACATCCCACTCAGCGCACGCGCGCAAACCGTTTGTCCCCATGCCCGTCACACAGGTATCCCGCCCTGCCCCCCCTCCCCCCTTCATATTTCCGCAATCCACAAACACAGATACATCCTCTCCTGCCCTTCAAAACTCAAAAAAAAAAAAAAAAGTAAACGAGAGAAACATGCATCCCCCCCTCCCCCCCCCTCTTTTATTCTAGCAGACGCCATGTCTCTGGCCGGCAGCGACAATCTCACCCCCGCCCCATCACCTCCCGAAGCGGGCCCGGCAGACAACTTCGCACAAGCCTTCAGAGCTTGGACCATCCCCAGACTCTCAGCCGAGCTGAGGCGCAGGAACATCCCCTACCCCATCACGGCCAGGAAAGCTGAACTGTTCAGACTACTGTTCCCAAGCCCATCCCCACCAAACCCACCAGACACTCAGGCATCACTACAATCAATTGCCTCGGCAGTGTCCCAGCTACACACGCTGGTCTCCTCCCTATCAACTACCATCTCTGACGTCCAGGCCAGAGTGGGGACCTTGGAGCTCCAGCAAGTTACCCCCACTCCACCAGCTGTCGCCCCCGCCACCCCCACATCATGCATTACAGGAACCCGGACCCGATCCGACCATGTCCGCTATCCCTCACTGGTCTCAACTAACCCTAGTCTGAGTCACCACCTTCACGGCGCCACCAGTCTCATAAACCTCTCATTGTCACACAACACGCTGAAAACCTACCAAGCTGCTTGGAGGACGTACCTACGGTTTCTGGACACATGCCACGGGGGGTCACCAGGGGACCTCCACCATATCCTAGCCTTCATTTCCCACTGCTACACTCGGCTGGCGTTATCACACAATACCATCAAACTTTATCTAGCCGGTATCCAGCATTTCGTTTCCTTACAAGACCCTTCTAAACCATCTTTGTTCGCTTCCCACGCAGTCAAGGCAATCCTGCGCGGCATCCTCAAAAAACAGCCGCAGGTCAATACCAAACGCCTCCCAGTAACCGGTGCCATTTTCCGGGATTTATCGATCATGCTCTCGCATTCCCCTTTTGGCCTTTTTCCCAGCCTGGTCATCCAGGCTGCCATGTACCTGGCCTTCTACGGCTTCTTACGGCCCAGCAAGTTTTCAGTTACTGGCCCTAGCTGCAAGACGCTACGCAGGCGGCACCTCGTACGCCATCAGACCTTTTTCATCCTGCACCTCGAGGCATCCAAAACGCAGCAGACTGGCCCAGGCACCGACATCAAACTGTTCGAAACTCTCAATGCCTGGTGCCCCGTGGCAGTTCTAGATCAGCTACTAGCACACCTACCTGATCCCTCACCTGACAGCCCGTTGTTACCATTTCCGGTCAGACCCCTTAGTAGCAATCAATTCGTCACGCACGTCAGGATTCTCCTCCGCAACTTAGGTCTTGACCCAGCGAAATTCTCAGGTCACTCCTTTCGCATCGGAGCAGCCTCCGCGGCCTCCCGCAATGGAGTCCCCGATCACGTGATCAGGAGGATGGGACGATGGAAGTCCACCTGTTTTGCCCGTTACATTCCCGATCCCCAGACCGAAATGTCCCGGGCCTTCAGTAACCTTGCCTTGTAGCATTTGCCTTACCAAACAAATAAACCATTACCTCCCTAAAAACAAGTCTTTTGCGCCCTTTTCTTAACTACTCTCCTAGCAGAAAGGGCCTCACGGCCCAGCTCACCAGGGCTTACCTTACGGTAGACCAGGGCACACTTCAGGTCTAGTTTGTTGTCTGTCTTGTGGCGTGTTTATGTTTTGCTCCTTCACATCGTTATGGACCGAGGGCTCCGACCATAAATAGGAAGGCCAGCATGGTGGCCTGCAATTATGGGAGGAGCCCGGAGGGTATACATACCAGACCTCTCCACGCGGCTGGTGTCGGTTCTAGCGCGCCGTACCCACCCACCCATTCCCTTTCTCAGAACACTCTGATATGTTTCTCTACAGAAACAGCCATTACTTCTCAGGTAAGCGCCCTTTTCTTAACTACTCTCCTAGCAGAAAGGGCCTCACGGCCCAGCTCACCAGGGCTTACCTTACGGTAGACCAGGGCACACTTCAGGTCTAGTTTGTTGTCTGTCTTGTGGCGTGTTTATGTTTTGCTCCTTCACATCGTTATGGACCGAGGGCTCCGACCATAAATATTATATATATATATATATATATATATATATATATATATATATATATATATATATATATATAAACCATGTAATGGTATGAGTAGCCGCTTAATAAACACAGAATTGGAAAACATGACAAAAAAAGTCTCTTATCATAAAAAAAGTCTTTTAAAATATTGCAGCAGCGCTTTTTGTCCTTATTGAACCGAGGACATAGTCGTAGAAAATAAACAAATAAATGAACGCTGACAGTCTGATGAATAAATTATGAATAGTCTCTCGTGTGAATTACAAGAAAGCTTCCACCATATGCTTTTCACCCAGGTTTCCACCACGGGCGATAAAACTCCCCTATGGGGGATGCACTCACCAGAGCTTGGGTGACGACTTACTCCCGGCAGGGACTGAAGATTACATCCATACAAGAATTCAACAACGAAACGGAAGGAAGACTGACAACTGTACAGGGCATTGCAGATGATTATGACAAAAAGAAGCTTGTAAAAGCCTTTAAGAAGTAAGGAGACGGACAGTGGAGGAGCTCATGTACTGAGGATTTATTGAAAGGCCTTTTTAAATCTGAGCTCTGGTGGGTGCATTCCCATAGGGGAGTTTTAATCGCACATGGTGGAAACCTGGGTGAAAAGCATATGGTGGAAGCTTTCTTGTAATTTACATGAGAGACTATTCATAATTTATTCATCAGACTGTCAGCGTTCATTTATTCGTTTATTTATTTATTTTCTACGGCTATGTCCTCAGTTCAATAAGGACAAAAAGCGCTGCTACAATATTTTAAAAGACTTTTTAAGATAAGAGACTTTTTTTTACAATATTGTCATATTTTCCAACACAGCCATTAATGTCTGAACCGCTGGCAACAAAAGTGAGTACACCCCTAAGTGAAAATGTCCAAATTGGGCCCAAAGTGTCAATATTTTGTATGGCCACCGTTATTTTCCAGCACTGCCTTAACCCTCTTGGGCATGGAGTTTACCAGAGCTTCACAGGTTGCCACTGGAGTCCTCTTCTACTCCTCCACGATGACATCACGGAGCTAGTGGATGTTGGAGACCTTGCGCTTCTCCACCTTCCATTTGAGGATGCCCCACAGACGGTCAATAGGTTTTAGGTCTGGAGACATGCTTGGCCAGTCCATCACCTTAACCCTCAGCTTCTTTAGTAAGGCAGTGGTCATCTTGGAGGTGTGTTTGGGGTCGTTATCATGTTGGAATACTGCCCTGTGGCCCAGTCTCCAAAGGGAGGGGATCATGCTCGGTTTCAGTATTTCACAGTACATGTTGGCATTCATGGTTCCCTTAATGAACTGTAGCACCCCAGTGCCAGCAGCACTCATGCAGCCCCAGACCATGACACTCCCACCACCATGCTTGACTGTAGGCAAGACACACTTGTCTTTGTACTTCTCACCTGGTTGCTGCCACACAGGTTGACACCATGTGAACCAAATTACTTTGTCTTGGTCTCACCAGACTACAGGACATGGTTCCAGTAATCCATGTCCTTAGTCTGCTTGTTTGTAGGCTTTCTTGTGCATCATCTTTAGAAGAGGCTTCCTTCTAAGACAACAGCCATGTAGACCATGTTGATGCAGTGTGCATCGTATGGTCTGAGCACTGACAGGCTGACCCCCGCACCCCTTCAACCTCTGCAGCAATGCTGGCACCACTCGTATGTCTATTTCCCAAAGACAACCTCTGGATATGACGCTGAGCAAGTACGCTCTACTTCCTTGATCGACCATGGTGAAGCCTGTTCTGAGTGGAACCTGTCCTGTTAAACCACTGTATGGTCTTGGCTACGTTGCTGCAGCTTAGTTTCAGGGTCTTGGCAATGTTCTTATAGCCTAGGCTATCTTTATGTAGAGCAACAATTCTTTTTTTTCAGATCCTCAGAGAGTTCTTTGCCATGAGGCGCCATGTTGAACTTCCAATGACCAGTATGAGAGAGTGAGAGCGATAACACCAAATTTAACACACCTGCTCCCCATTCACACCTGAGACCTTGTAACACTAGTGTGTGTGTGTGTGTGTGTGTGTGTGTGTGTGTGTGTGTGTGTGTGTGTGTGTGTGTGTGTGTGTGTATTAGGGCTGTGTAAATTAAAGATTAAGTTCCTCGATTAATTTTTTTGATCGATCAAAATTCTTTTGAACGGTACTCACCTCTCCGCCCACTTCCGGGTCTTCAGGGAGTTCCGTCAGAGTTCCGGTGACGTCCTCCCCCTTCCCTAAGTGTCTCCGTCTGCTAATGAAGGAGAGGGGGAGGAGTCCGGTGACGTTGAAGTTCTGATTGAACGTAACGCGTACGGGGGAGGAGCTACGCATGTTGTCACCCGCTGCTGCCCTACGGAACTAACACGATTGTCGGCTTTACATGCTGTGTTTTTATCATATTTATGTGAGTAGTTTGTGTTTGAACACAAAAATGTAATCTTATATTTAAGCGGTGAGCACTTAGATCTTTTCTTTCTACCCATGACCTGTTGTCCTTGCTGAGATCTAAGGAGACGTGAGAGAAGTTTATGGTCCGTGTTAACCCTTTTGATACCCGCTTGCATGACCACCTGTTTGCACAGGGTTCCATGCTATAAGTTGAGAGTGATTAGTTAGACCGGAGGTGGAAGGATTGTCACGCTACTGTGGAAAAAAAAATGACTTACGTCAGTGCTACAGTTTGAATTTAAAACGTATTTGTGTGAACTGTGACGTTAAGTCATGGATTGTGGAAACTAACTAGTGTCGGGTGATTGTATATAGTGTATACCACATTTACCACTGACTAATGCAGAGTTGCAATGCAAGGAGATCAGCTAAAAGTAGTTGGATCTGTATGTGCATTATAATTAATCAAAATTAGTAAATGAATCGATTAAAAAGAAAAAATTAATCGAACACGAAAATTTTAATCAGTAACAGCCCTTATTAGCTATATATATATATATATATATATATATATATATATATATATATATATATATATATATGTCTCTGTGTGTGCGCGCATGTGCAAAGCTTATTCATTCTGCTTTCATACAGACCAAGAAATACTTAGGGCCGGTTCAGACTGCTGCGGTGGGGGAATGCTGCGAATCCACTGCGGGTTCCCGCACCGCATGTCTCCTGCCGGCAGTTCACACTGCCCTATGCGAGCTGCTGGGAGTGTCAATGAAATGTTAATGACATCCCCATAGCAGCTCGCATATCGCAGTGCGATCTGCAAACTCGGACAGGAATCGGATCGCATGGTGAGAACACCATGCGATCTGATTCTGCAACGGACCGAAAAAAAGGGTCCTGTGCGAGTTTGGGCCAAATGCGATGCGAATTCAGCCATACTATCTGTATGGCTGAATTTGCATCACACAGAGATCGCATATGATTTGAACTGCAGTGCGGTGCGAATCATATGCGATCTCCCGCACCGCAGCAGTCTGAACCGGGCCTTATTCCCAAACTTTCTATTCCCAGTGATTGATGAATACTGTTTTAGGACAAGGGTTTTTCTCAAAAGCTTGTCAGTATATTACAGATGAAGAAACCTCAGAAGCTCTGACCACAAAGATACCAATGTAAACTTTGGAGGAGTCATTCACATGTTCACAATCCATGGCACTGTTAACGTGTTAAATGTGCGTTGCGTTAAGGAAGTCCATCCATTTTGAATGGGGTCAATTTACAAAAAAATCAGGAGTGCAAAATCTGGTGCAGCCGTGCATGGTAGCCAACCAGTTTCTAAGCCTGGGTTCACACTTGAGCTGTGCGGGACACCGCATGTGATTCGCACAGGAATCGTACCACATTCCTGTGCAAATCACATGCAATGTCTGTGCGGTGCGATATGAGCCACTGATTTTGTATAGCTCAAATCACACCACATTTATGCCAAAACAGTGCAGGACCCTTTCTTTTTGCCACACCGGAATCAG
Organism: Lithobates sylvaticus; assembly: GCA_028564925.1. Taxonomy (NCBI): domain Eukaryota; kingdom Metazoa; phylum Chordata; class Amphibia; order Anura; family Ranidae; genus Lithobates; species Lithobates sylvaticus. The sequence continues at coordinate 379,576,359 of CM053029.1, forward strand.
ATCGCATTGGTGTTCACACAATGGGTGTTCAGACAATCGCACTCCGTGTTGCAAGCGGTTTTGGTGTCGGTAATTTAAAGGGGTTCTAAAGGAGCCAATGGCTCCTGCGGCTATTAATCTATCCAATAAGGACTCAAGACAGTGGCTGGAGCTGCTGTGCTCATCCCCGTCGCTGGAACGATCGGGTTCAGGTAAGTAAAAGGGGGACTCGGGGGGGGGGGGGGGGGGCTGCTGCACTGAATGCATTAAGGTGAAAAACCTTAAGGGTTTACAACCTCTTTAACCTTGACACCCGCAGCAGATCGCATGAACGCCGTGTGATTTCAATGTAGTGAGGGAATGCACAGGATTCACTGCGTTTCCCGCATCACATACATACGAACCAAGGCGAAGTTCCGCTTGTTCAATTTAGCTTTGACAATATAACCTATAAGCTGATTAGTTTCTATGCAGAGCTGCACCAGATTATGCACTCTCCAGTAAATTAACCACAGTACGGTACGTACCTTGCGCTGCACTCTACTATACTCTGCATTAAGTTGCCATGCACAATAAACGGTGTAGTACAACACTGCACCTAAAAGCATGTGCTTTGGGTAATATGATTTTATTATTCGTTTTGGAAGCACAAAAGTGTGAACAGTTGCTAAAAGATTAGAAGGACCCTGCAGCATTTCCCTTCCTTGGCTGGAGGTACTGTTCCCTGCATAATGCCTCCTGAATAATGAGCTGATTCAATACACTGACCTGAAATGTTTGGTACAATTGTAAATGTTCGATGGGTGGTTGTAGACAGTGTTCAGGGCACGTTTGAGCCAAGGGCATTAATTCACTACTTTGCTCTCCTTAGTAGGCTCTCCCATCAGGACAACAGTTGGAAGACAAATGCAGTGATGCTCAACAACACATGCACTGGTAACTTCTGCATCCAGCACTCATGTAAATCCAGTCTAACAAGATCTGATCCACTTTACTCTTGACCAGCTTGCAGTGGCAAAATTTCTGTCTCTAAGAAGCCTTGGTGTTCATGTTATGCAATCATATAGCACATGAGTAAAAAGACTGTACCATCTACAGTATGTTTACACATTCTTTGCAATGATAAGGCAAGATCAACAGTAGGTTTACGCATTCTCTGAAATGATCATGCAAGATCTACAGTATGTTTACGCATTCTCTGAAATGATCATGCAAGAATAGGTCTGTTGAGGATACCCAAGTCTTCGAGGTGTGGGCTATTACATTGGTTTTTCAGTTTGGAAAAATCTCTGGCAATCAGTGCTAAACATTCCTTTTCTATGGAAAAAACATACAACACTATCAGTGTGCAGACACTGGACTCATCCGCTGGTTGTTGACCATATGGACCTTCACCAGCACAGCAGTCAAGGACAGGCTTTTGTTCTCGACCACACTTCTGCCTGTCTGTAGCTAGGTATACTTAACAAATCTGTTGCCCCGTGAAACGTAATTTATTTCAACTGCGCATTTAGCCGTTCAGATGGAAATGTCCTCTGAGCATAATTTCAAGCAGGATATGAAAACAGAAAGTGGGATGCAGAGTTGGAAACTGCCAGCATTTTGTCAACCCAAAGATTGATTTAACTGGTACCATAAAAGATAATGTCTTGTTTGTGAATCCAAATCAAAATAACTGCAGGAATAAACAAGGGCAAAAGCTGCTATGTAGCTTTACTGTCATACAATATCTGTACTTCAGCATTCATGTGATAACGATACATCTCGGGACAGCTAATAAGGCCAGCATTCTAATCTATCAAAGCATGACTGAAAATCAAAGTAGCTGTATTTAATTAGCCATGAAAGTCAATTATTCACAGAATGCATGCATGTAAAACACATTATTGCCATGATGCAGACTTAGAATCTTGGAAACCAAAGCGTGGAGTTTATGCCTAGAAGCAGCTTAGTAATATTCCAGGGATTGGAGCTAGAGGACAAATGAAAGGATTTATACACAGAAAACATAAGCTCCTATGGGGAAGGAAATTAAAATATGATCTATACAGTTTACATAAAGCAAATTAATATAAAAAATTAAATAATAAAATAGTACACACATACAGAGTTCTTATAAGTGCAACCCAATTAGGAAGGGTGAGTAATAGAATATGAAAGATTATTTGCAGCATATCGTAAGAATATACTGAACAGCATAGGTGTGCGAAGCCGATTGCATTTTGCAAGGGTGTCAAACTGGCGGCCCTCCAGCTGTTGGAGAACTACAAGTCCCATTATACCTCTGCCTGTGGGATTCATGCTTGTAACGGTCAGCCTTGCAATGCCTGATGGAACTTGCAGTTTTGCAACAGCTGAGGGGGGCACCAGTTTGACACCTGTGCATTAGGGTTTGCATCCCATAGGTATTAAAACATGGACAGTGTCAGTAGGGCAGTGGACGATGTCAGTAGTTTTTTATTTTTATTTTACTTTTATTTTTTTTTACTATTTTTTTTATTAGGAGCCCCATTGGCGGGCTTTGGTGAAATATCAGCAGGGGAATCTGAGTCACACAGGGTGATTAGGATGTGTCCAGGCACACTTGGCACACCCCCTGTGCACTCCTGTGCTGACATTAAAAAGTCTTGGTTTTCACCATCAGTTCAATGTAACAAAAATTGAAATTGAAGTGTCACACCATTGCTAAGAGGTCCAGATACAACAAAATTCAGGGGTGCAATCCAAAAAGTAGCTATCGTGTTTCGGGGTCCAAGAGCATAGAAAGAACATAAAGATGACCTCTGTATAAATCTGAAATCAATACAATATCCCCTCCACTGGGTCATAATTAAAAATAAATAGTCAATAGTAATGGGAGTGTCCAAAACATCCAAAAAATATGAGAACATTAATAGAAAACTATTTTGTAAAGCCATACGCTGGATTGAGAACAGGCTCAGGTAAGTATAAGGGGGTGCTGGGGGGGATCCTGTGGTGCAGAAGGTTTTTACCTTCATGCAGAGACTGCATTAAAGTGGAGGGCCACCCAAAAAAAAAATGCATTAATATTCTTAAAAAGATAAAAAAAAATAAAAAAAAGTTTTAACTTACCTGAAAAACTGCTGTTGCTAGGCAGTCTTCCTAATTCAGACTTCCTATTCCGCGGTGCTTCCTCCTCTTTGGTCAGCGACCCTGTTGTCTTCTGGGACATGTGTGTGTCCCAGAAAACAACAGGGCCATTCACAAAGCGCTGCAGACTCACGCATGCACAGTAGGAAACGGGAAGTGAAGCCGCAAGGCTCCACTGCCTATTTCCCTTCGTTAAGTGGAGGTGCCGGAAGCCGATCCGATGGACGGATCGACCTCGGCGAGGCCGACATTTCGGCCTTGCTGGACAGGTAAGTGTCCTTATTAAAAGTCAACAGCTACGATGTTTGTAGCTGCTGACTTTAAAAAAAAAAATTAAAAATCTTGGCCGGAACGCCCCTTTAAGGTAAAAAAAAACATTATGCCTTTAGAACCACTTTAACTGTGCAAACCTGCTCATTAGCAATTTTATACACAGGGGGTTTTCAGTGCACTCAGTAACAGCCAAGCACACATGAACACTACTGTGAACCCTAGAAGTAGCAGTCTGTTAAAAGGCTGCCTACATGAACTCTCTACTGGCATTATTTGTTTCCATCGATTGTACAGGAACATTTGGTCCCATCCCAAATCAAACTGATACTTTATATGTAGTGTATTTTGCCATTTGTGTCCCCATAAGGAAAAGTCTCTACCCATTCAATTTGCAACAAATATGTGGCATATCTGTTAGAGGAACTATTACTTTGTATACTATATCAAGAAAGCTATGGATGTTCTTATTGTATCTAAAAATCTGGTCGCTCAATAGATACACATCCACTACTTAAAGTCCCTGTAATCTATATTTCCTGAAATAGTTTCTTACTATGTTTTTCTGCCTCCTTGCAACATTCCCATGAGCTCCTAAACCTTCTTTACACCCTCTTACGTCTGTTGGATTGGACTAAGCAGTGCACATTAGTTGCAGTCATGTGTTCTATTCTATACACACTGCAAATCCCATAGTCCATCTTGGGGGCGTGCTAGAGACCATGGAGAACATACGTATCCACCCTCTAACAGGAAGTCAGATCATAGTAGTACAAATTAATCTGTTGATCGGGAGGAGGCGGAGAGCCACAGTAGATACTTTAAGTTAAAAATAAATACTTTAATATAACTTGTTATTTTTTAACCAAAGTTTGTCACTTTAATGGTCTATAATCTGTTTTTCATGAAATATTGTTTATGTTTTTTTCTGCTTCTTTGTAACGTCCTCTATAACTTCTACTTTTCCTCCTCACTCCCATTTGTTTGGAATGAGCAGTACACATTAGTTGTGGTCAAGTGCACTGCTCAATGCAATCTACTAATCCCATAGTCCATCTCAGGAGCAAGCAGAGAGGATGGCTATGTTCCTACGTATAGTGGGACCATGGAGGATGAATGCAGCAACCCTCTAATAGGAAGTAAGATTAGATACAGCAGCAACATTTAATTAAAGCCGCCATTTGTGCAAATATCTTCCAGTAGGCTCCTTTCGACAAAAGTCAATCAATCAACTCTTGTTGAAAGGAGAAGGGCCACCCATTAAATGATTTCACACCATGTACAACCCAGCTTTAAATTGATTGTAAACCCATGTTTTTTTTTTTTTATAATAACAAACATGTCATAATTACCTGTTCTGTGCAATGGTTTTGCACAGAGTAGCCCCAATCCTCCTTTTGTCCGGTCCCCCGACAGCATACCTGGCTCATATCCAGTGCTGAGTACCCACCATATCAAGCCGATTACTATGGGGGACTGCATGCATGGACACACACAGCTCGGGACTGCCCCCACTCCCTCCTCACTGGCTGTGATTGACAGCAGTGGGAAACCAATGACTCCTGCAGCTGTCTGAGACAATGAGGAGGGAGAGAATGGAGAGATGATGCTCTCGTGCATGGATTGAAATCAGGCTAAAGTAAGTATAAACTTTTTTTTTTGGTGGTAATAAAACTCAGACATGAAATATGAACAAAGCATACAGTGAGGGAAAAAATTATTTGATCCCGACTGATTTTGTAAGTTTGCACACTGACAAAGAAATGATGTCTATATTTTAATGATAGGTTTATTTTAACAGTTACTGAGACAGAATAACAGCAAAAATATCCAGAAAAACACATTTAAAAAATAAAAAAATTTGATTTGGACTTTAATGAGTAAAATCAAGTATTTGATCCCCTATCAATCAGCAAGATTCTGGCTCCCAGGTGTCTTCTATACAGGTAAAGAGCCGAGATTAGGAGCACTCTTTTAAAATGGAGTGTTCTAATCTCAGCTTGTTACCTGTATAAAAGACACCTGTCCACAGAAGCAATCAATCCACCATGGCCAAGACCAAAGAGCTGTCCAAGGATGTTGGGGACAAGATTGTAGACCTTCACAAGGCTGGAATGGGCTACAAGACCATCGCCAAGCAGCTTGGTGAGAGGGTGACAACAGTTGGTGCAATTATTTGCAAATGGAAGAAACACAAAATGACTGTCAAACTCCCTCGGTCTGGGGCTCCATGCAAGATCTCACCTCGTGGAGTTTCAATTATCATGAGAAGGGTGAGGAATCAGACCAGAACTACACGGGAGAATCTTGACAATGATCTTAAGGCAGAGGGACCATAGTCACCAAGAAAACAATTGGTAATGCACTATGCCATGAAGGACTGAAATCGTGCAGTGCCTGCAAGGTCCCCCTGCTCAAGAAAGCACATGTACAGGCCCGTATGAAGTTTGATAATGAACATCTGAATGATTCAGAGGAGAACTGGGTGAAAAATCAAGCTCTTTGACATCAACTCAATGCGCCATGCTTGGAGGAAGAGGAATGCTGCCTATGACCCCAAGAACACCACCCCTGCCGTCAAACATGGAGGTAGAAACATTATGCTTTGGGGATGTTTTTCTTTATTTGGGAAGTAAAAAACTGTATCCATTGAATATTTTTTGTTCCTTTGCTTCCTTAGCCTATCAATCACAGGAAGTTCCTTGTGTAATCTGCTGTACCTGAGCCAGAGCAGACAAGCAAATACCGTCACTATACTGTATAGAGGCCAGCTGAAGAAATGCAGTAAGCAGTATAAGGGCACACACAATTAATGCATATATCTACACATTTTGGACTGCAGTTTGTAGATTTGAAAATAAAGAACACCCAAGCTGCTACTGATAAAAAAAAAGAAAAAAGAACACCCAAGCTAAAAGGCCTCTATGATTTTTACAGCATAAGATTAGCGCTTCTAAGGCTGGAGAATTAATGCAGAGATAAACTGAACAATCTACTCAGTTGGTTTTGAGAAGCATAAAGGACCCACGGTTGCATCAGGTAGGTCACTGCGTGGCTGCGGCCTCTTTGTTCCTGTCTCTTCATGCTCAATCTGGTAATGTGCAGCGAGCTCAGTGGAAGTGACAAACATGGACATACATAAGGGACAGATGAACCCCTGTGAAATGACATGTCTTTAGGTACTCTGTGCAACATCTTAGCTGATGAAGACAACTTATCTCACATAGATAAAGCACATGTAGAAAACACATTTCTGTACATTTTCATTATCCTGTATATATCTTTTGTAGACGTTTTTTGTGTGAAATACAGCTAGAAACTGAATGGATTTAGTGTATGTGTCAGTTACTAAGGAGGAACTAAAAAGGTAAAGAGTAACTCTAGGGGAAGATTGGTTAGACCCTCTGTTGACTTTTTATTGCTGTCTGTATCTCCATTGGGGAGAGAGTTCTCTTTATTTGTACTGATGACTATTGTTACTGAGAAAATGTCCCCAGAACAAAAAGTAAGGGAATATCTTCCAAAGAGGGACACATATTCCAGAACAACAGTCTAAAGCAGGGATTTTAAACCAGGGTCCTTTCAGATAATTTTGCATGAACTGTCATGTTTGGCTCTCAAAAGCTGTGTACTAACAATAAGATTGTCGTCCGATCGATTAGAAAGCGGTATTTTTCGGCCGATTTTCTGATTTTGTATACTAGGCTTTAGAGGGAGAATTTCCATCACTTTGAGATTTCTTCTCACAACAGAAAGTTTGAGGCTAAGGGAAATTTCCACAATGATACACAAACAGCAAAAAAAAAATACACACAGGCAATGGTTGTCCCTGCACTATCCAAAGCTAAAAATAAAGCTTTGCCTAAATACAAAATTAAAAAAAAAAACATAATGAGAAATCAAAAACGATAATATATTGATCTGTACTGAAAACATCAAAAACAAATAACGTTTTTTTACCAAAAAAGAAAGGTAAATATTTAGCCTGTATTCCTAGAGAAAGGAGAGCTCAGAAGACCAAGGCTTATGGTTTATAGGGATTGATTTACTAAGACAGTTGCTCCAGAGCTTAGTAAATGAGCAGAAGTTCTGCTGACTTCCATTATCCAATCATGTGCAAGCAAAAATGCATTTTTTTTTTTTTTATTTTACTTGCACGTGATTGGGCAGTCTTTGGTGAATCTTTACCTCATTTACGAAGCTCTGAAGGAACTGTACTTTGCAAAGTGCACAGTCTATTTGCCTTTAGTAAATCAAACCCATAGTCTCTTTAGCACAACAGGCACTTTTCCCTACACCAAGCAAAGTCTCTTACTAAAGCCTAGTACACACGGGCTGAATGTCGGGCGACAACAGCCGGTTCGATAAAAAACGGTCGACATTCGGCCCGTGTGTAAGGCAGCCAGGTCAGCTTCTGTCGGACGAGCATGCTGGAAAACCAGCAGCCGATGGCTCCCAATCAACGCTCTCAGCCAATGGGCCACTGACCGGAGTGTCAGATCGCTAGTACAGTGGCACCGACTGGAACTGTCCTTTTTCCATTCAACACGCTGGGTTGAACACAAAAAAAAAAAACACTAGTGGTGTGTACCAGGCTTTACACTCAAACAGAATGAAGTACTACTTTTAGAAAGGCCAAGTGACAAAATGAAGACAATACAACTCTGATACGCTCTACTCTATTATAAAAGTACTTTTATTGCTGTATGTCTTCTATGGGGAGATATCTCCTCACTTCCTGTCCCCAGCAAATACCTGTCACCTGGACAGCATGTGGGGGGAAATCTACCCAATGCAGGACACCGCAATAAAGTCATGACAGATATGCTAACCTGCTTTCACTTTCCACAAAAACAAGAAAGGAAGAGAAGGAAAATAGGATTTTTGTACTTGGTATAAAATAAATTTCCTTTTCGAGTCCACTGAAGTCTTTCACCTTCATGTTATACTGCTGCCTAATAAAGGATTGGTCATTGGCAAACATAAAAACTACAGCCCAGCCCAAGACAACACCTACTACTATTGGCACGTCTCCATTTTTTAGCAAAGCAGTACCAAGAGCATGAATATAAACAAAGGAGACGTGTCCCTCAATGAACTCTAAGAAAAGGATTTTGCAGAAAGCACAGCAATCCCTTTTCTTTCTTATTGAGGGATCCAGGAAGTCTTTCACCTGTGGGACAACCAAAAACAGACAACTGAACAAAAAATAAACAGTAACAGGTTCAAGAAAAGAATAGAGAACTGGGGACTATAGCAGCTCAAAGAACCGCCTGAAAGACCTTATGCCTGAAGCTCCCATCAGATGGAGGCCTCAACATCCACTTGGTAGAATGAAGAAAACGTGTACAGAAGAACAGAAGACCAGGTGGCAGCCATGTACCCTGATGCCAAAAGTCCAAGAAGCACTCACAAATCTAGTAGAGTGCATTTTTACAGGAAATAATGGAACCTGATCCTTGAGACTGGTGGCCTGTCTGAGCCACCAATAAATGGTGGAACAACAAGCTAGTGAAACAATCTATTTTATTAAATAAAAACATGTACTGAGGATAATGCGCTAAGCCTATGCGCCCTCTGTGTTCTTCTATGCTTTCAACAAGATAGTGAAGCCTAACTGGATCCGTTTAGTATTGCAAAAAAGGAAATCGGCCTACCTGATAGGAGCAGTGGCTGAGAGATACGCATTTATAGAATCACAGACAATGGAGTGAATTTGTGAGTGTCGGAGAAACAAATGCCCTGATTTAGATGAAAGGCAGAGCCTGTCTTGGGTAAGAAGGAAGTCCTGGCCTCAACACAACCTTGACCCTAAGCAAATACAAAAAATGGTTCTTGCAGGATAAGGCCACCCGTTTAGACACTTGCTTTGCAGAGGTGACATCTAAAAAGAATACCACCTTGTGGGTGGCAGTAGATAGAGGAAAGTATCCAATGGGTTCAAGCGGAGGTTTCTGAAGCATGGAGAGAAACAAATTCCGATCCTACAGAGTCACGGGGAAGCTACATGGAAGGCTCCATGTACAAAAGTCCTAATCAAGGTATGTGAGGCAAAGAGAATGTGAAACAAGTTAGCAAGTGCAGGAACCTGACTCCTGATAGGGCTGAGAAGCAAATACTGGTCCAGACCCAGGTTTAAGAAAAAAAAAGGATTCATCCCAAGGGAAATCTTCCAGGGTAGAAGCCCCTAAGATTCACACCATGTGAAGTACACCTTCCATGATGACATGATAGACCTTGCAAGAAGTAGACTTCCTAGTTTCTAACAATGTGGGAATAACTGATTCAGAAATGCTCCTGTCCCTAAGAGCCTAGGTTTCAACAGCCAACGCTACTAAAGTCAGCAAATGTGAAGCAGGATGTCAGATGATCAGGTAGAGCCCATGCAGCATCCATCAGGAGTTTTACCAGGTTGGAGTATTACATCCATCTGGGCCAATCCAGTGCAATGAGGATCACCGAAATGGCCTCCAGCTTGATCCTGCAAAGCAGGCAAGCAAAAAGTTTCAGAGGAGAAAAGGAATAGATCAGGGAATACTGATCCATTGGAGCATACTAATAAGGGATCCTCGTCAGCCAAACAGTATTACTCCTGGACTGGAAAGTACTAACATGAGATGAGAAGTTAATCTTGAGGGACTAGACCCAGAAACTCCAAATGATGAGTCAATTCCATCAACAATTTCTGAAGGTTCTGAAGGATCCATGTGAGCAATAAAAATGTATGGGTCACATTGTCTGACAGAGCCTGAGCCAACTGTTCTCTCCCCAGGAGGTTGTCTAAGCTGCACAGACTGGGGATGCCATGAGAGTACAAGAGGGATAGTATTGGGACCAGCACATCCAAGGTGCAAATAAAACTTAAAAGTGCAGGGTACCCACAACAAACTTCAGAAAACGCTGATGTGCTAGAAAGAAGGGGACATGCAGGTACGTATCCTCGATGTTCACAGAAGCCAGACAGCCTCGATGCTGAAGCGATGCTATGAAAAACCTGGTGGATTCCTTGCAGATTACTGAGCCCGAATTAAAGTGGTTGTAAACCTTACAGACCACTTTGACGTACAGGTAAGCCTAGATTAAGGCTTACCTGTAGGTCCAAGAAATATCTCCTAAACCTACACTGTTTAGGAAATATTTGCAAAAAGACAGGCACCACTGTCTACGGTGGTAGACAGCGGCGCGCAGGCGCACTGAGCAAGTGGCGATATGCCGCTAGTGACGTCATTGCGGATCCGGCCAGTAACAGCGCCGGAGCCGCAATACACAGAAAGAAGATGGAGGCTCCGTAGAAGAGGGGACATCGGTGACATCGCTGGCTCCTGTGTCAGTAAGTGACACATAATGGGCTACTATGCGATGCATAGTAGTCCATTATGCTTTACCTTTGCAGGGAAACAAAGAGGAAGTAAACCCATCAGGTTTTACTTCCTCTTTAAAACATTCAGTAGTAGGTGCGGATATCCTGGAATGCTCTAAAGCTTTTTGCTTGCCACAGTCAAATCCTTCTGTAGATGGCAGTATAACTGGAAGCTGAAAGATTTCCTATGTCCGTTAACAAACATGGAGTTGAGAAAAGAAAAAAAAATTCCACCCAAATTGTATACGCCAATATAATATGCAGTTCTTTTTTCTAAGGGGGTAATATTGGCAAGGAAACATGATGTACATGCTCAAATCAATTGGGATTAAGCAAGCTACACTTAACTGAGAGGTCAACAAAGTAAACAATAAAACTGACCTCAGAGGAGCTTTCATTGTTGACGGTGTTTCCAGGAGCTGAAGAAGGATCCGTTTCAGAATTCTGAGTGCCAACTCTTCCAGGAGTCTGAGAAAAAGAACATAAAACAAACTAATGTAAGATTAATTAGTAGAGAACTTTCAGTCAGCATCGCTAAATCACAATATTATTTTGGTTTTTATTGCTGTGAAAACAAATAATAATAATAATAATAATAAAATGATGCCACCTAGGGCCTAGGCAAAAGATCTCATGGGGAACGAAAGTCTGCAATACTTACCTGCTTCAATATTCCCGGGTCCTTAGTCAGCACTGGCATTTTCTAGCGGCTTCTTCTGGGTGCCAATCTGTGGCCATCTAAATTGGGGAATCCTGCTGACAGCTGATAAGTCATCGGTTGTTAAGGACACAGCGCCAGCCCGCACCTTAACAACCGGCAAAAAAATAAACTGCAAAAAGCATGCAAAAACGCATCAAACACACAACACTTGCGTTTTTGGTGCAGGTCCATTGAAGACTATTATGCACAAAATGCAATCTGCTGTGGGATAAAAAATGCAGCAGCTGAAAAATGCATACATGTGAATGTATCCCATAGGAAACCATGTTAAATGGAATGTAGTGCGTTTCTGCAAAACGCACAAAAAAAACGCATAGGTGTAAACCTAGTCTTATGGACTTCCTTCAGAAATATTAGTTCCCTGGCTGTCATGCTGATCCAGTGATCTCAGTACTTTCTGAATCACTGAGCTAGATTAGGTATACAAATAAGGAGTTCTGTCTGTACCCCGATGTCACCTGCTGCATGCTTGTTCCACACCAAACTACTAAAGGCAGAGACGGTCTCTCTCTTTAAATCTTTCCTCTCTTACTTTACTACAGACCTTTACAGATTTCCATTTAGATAAATGTACAGCTGTCACTTATTAGAAAGCACAGTATGCTCTGCAGTCTAAATTTTTTGCAAGTGCCCTACATTTAAACTTACTTGCAAAACAAAAATGTTATGTAAGCAACAAAAATAGTTATATAAAAACAATAAATAGTTTATTAGTTAGTTATATTTTAAATTAAAGTGTGACAAAAAATAAAAAATAAAGATTACATTTAAACTAGAACTAAAGTCCTGCAACAAGTATTCTCTAGGAGTAAGGTTTTTTGGCAGAAGAAACATGCAAAGTCTCTCCTACCAAAAAAACATCTTTCCCAGCAACTAGAGATTTTTTTCTATTCTTTGTATATTGTTCATACTCTGTGCAGTGTATATCCTGTCTCATTCTTGAAACTCCAAGTAGAGAGCCAGTGACAATGTAACTTTACATTACGGTGCACTTTACATCCACCGCTCCATAGGAGGGTAATGAATGGTCCGAACGGGTCCATCCAAAAAAATGTGAAAGAGGCCCTACCGTCCATCCCACAGGTAGAGGCAATAAAGCATTTCCATACCCCTTCTCACAACAACATTTCTAATTTTTATCTTTTTTTTTTTTACCCTTTCCCCTCTGAATTTTCTACAGTTTAAACTGCTTGGTAAACAGCAACCACTGTTTCTAAGAAGGAAATCTCTGCTGTTTCTAAGAAACGTCTTTACTGCAGAAGCAACCACTTCCCTAAAACACTATCATTTACTATGGGATATAGTTCATTCTTAATTCTTATCAAGAATATTACAAAATTAATAATTAAAACACAAGTTGTTCACATACAGTACGTACTGGGTTACAAGGCTGAGTGCCGACACAACACTAAAAAGTATCGGTGTATTTGTAAACATTGTGAATAAATGAAAGTGATTGTAAAGTCTAGTTTTTTTTTTTTTCTCTAAAAATAACAAACATTTTATACTTACCTGCTCTGTGCAGTGGCTTTGCACAGGGCAGCCCAGGTCCTCCTCTTCTCGGGTCCCTCTTCGGGTCTCCTGACCCCTCCATCCTGTTGAGTGCCCCCACAGCAAGCAGCTTGCTATAGGGGCACCCGAGCAGAATCAAAGCTCTGTGTGTCCATTCAGACACGGAGCCTGAGTTCAGGCCTGTCCTCTCTCCTGATTGGCTGACTTTGATTGACAGCAGCTGGAGCCAATAGCGCCCGCTGCTGTGTCTCAGCCAATCAGGAGGAGAGTCCCGGACCGCTGAGGCTCTCGTAGACATCGCTGGAGAGAGAGAGATGGGGGGGGGGGGGGGCTGCTTTTATTTTTTTATTTTAATGCATAGAACGCATTAAAGAGGAAGCCCATGCAAAGACTAAAATCCCTATATCTATAGCCACCAACATTCTAACACTAATCTACCTAGCCCTGAAAAAAAAAAAATCTGTATACATACCATTTCTACATGCGATCCGACCCGATCTCCAGCGGCAGAAGCTCTGCTGAGTACACGTCGGACAACGGCTGTGAAATGAATGGGAAGTGACTTCACCCATAGACTTACTATGTGGCTTCCGTTGACGGACGTGTCCGCTGCACCCGCCCACACAGCGAAGCTGCGGCTGACAGCTCGGCGTGGGATCAGAGTTTTCCGCCACTGGAGATCGCCTGTAGAAAAGGTATTATTTTTCAGGGCTAGATAGGTTAGTGTTAGAATGCTGGTGGCTATAGATGCAGGGATTTTAGTTTTTGCATGGACTTCCACTTTAAGATAAAAAAACATACTGACTTTACAACCGCTTTAACCACTTGCCCACTGGTCACTTAAACTCCCTTCTTGCACAGACTAATTTTCAGCTTTCAGCGCTGTCACACTTTGAATGACAATTGCGCGGTCATGCAACATCGTACCCAAATTAAAGTTTTCTCTCTTTTTTTTTTTTTTTTTTTTTACACAAATAGAGCTTTCTTTTGGTGGTATTTATTCACTGCTGGGTTTTTTATTTTCTGCTAAAAAAATAAATAAAAAAAGACTGAAAAAAATAAATAATAAAAAAAACACAACTGTTTCATAGTTTGTTATAAAATGTTAAAAACAGGTAATGTTTATCATTCGCTGATAGGCAGCACTGATGGGCACTAATGGACACTGATAGGTTGCACTGATAAGCACTGATGGGTGGCACTGATGGGCTGTGCTGAAGGGAACTGATAGGTGGCACTGATGGGCATTGATGGGAAAAGGTAGGTGGCACTTTGGGCACTGGTAGGTGCCACACTGTGGGCACTGGTGGCTACTGATAGATGGCACAGGCAGGTGGCACTGATGAGGCAGCCGAGTGGCTCTCTGTATGAGGGGCCGATGTCCCTCTGACAGAAGCCAGTGATCAGCATTTGTTCCCCTCACACTGATAGCATGAGGGAAAAAAAAAAAATACAGGTTACCGATCTTCTGTTTACATCACGTGATCAGCTGTCATTGGCTGACAGCTGATCACGTGGTAAGGGGCCGGGATCGGCCGCTTACCGCTATCTGATCAGCCGAGTCTCATAGACTCGTTATCACAGAACGCGCCGCACGCGACCCGCAGGGACGTGCAGGCAGCTCATGCTTACCCGCCAACCTGCTTTCAGAACTGTAATGAAGCAGGTACACATCACCATATTTGATGTACATGCTCCATTGATAGTAATTATTAGGTTATGTTCAGAATCTTCACAATTTTTTTTTTAGTGTACCAATTGCCCCAAATCAGGCAATTCCCAGAACTCGCTACACTGCAATTTAAAGCGTTTGTTACCCAAAAAAAAAAAAAAGATCCTGTTCCTTTAAAACATGAATAACAGCACAGTGCTTGTGCTGTCATTTGACCCCTTCTATCACCTAAAATACCTGGCTGATGCTGCCTGGTCCTGCCCTCCCCGTGTAAACTGACCACGGTTCATAATTGCTGCTGAGGCACTGTGGTGAGTTTACGTGCCTCTGCCCTTTCTCCACCCTCCCCTCCCTGCTTGTCAGCTCGTACCAGTGTCTGCCCCTCCCCTCCTGCTGAAATAACTTTACTTTTCAGGCAATAGTACCCTGTCTTCCATAATGCTGTGTGCCCCAGTGTACCTGCTTTATTTAAAAAATTAAGTTCTGTACGATATTTCAGAGCTTCGCTAACGTTACTGGCTGCCACTCTCCTCCTCCCGACTGACATCAGCGCGGGATTCTCTGCCCCTCCCGCTATAGCGGTCAGATGGAGAGAGGAGAGAGGCGGCCAGTCACGTGAGCACCGCTAGAAAATAAGGTATAGAACGGCATTTTTTTTTTTTTTTTTAATAAGGCACACAGCATTATGGAAGACAGGGGGATTGCCTGAAAATCACCAAGTAGGGTTACAACCACTTTAAGCTTCTCTTGTAAATCTCAAACACGGCTAAACAGTTTCAAGGGCATATAAAACCATTAGGCTGTGCCATACTAAGACTCAAAATAGAATCACCCAGACCATGATCCATTATAAAATTGAGGGCACTTTACAGGACAGGGTCCACATAAACACCAAGCTGTGGCAGCCCTGGATTGATAATTTTCTTCCAACAGAGTTCAAATCATCCCTACTAAAACAGTGATTCACCAATATGTTGTTCTCATTATATTTTCATCATGCCCTTTACCCCTTCCTTCCTCTTCCCCTGGCCCATTTCTTACTGGTAATATTCCTATCGTGTTAGATTGAGCTAATCTACAGTTTTATAACTTGACGACAAGCTCCTCTGTAGAGCCGGCTGCAGATGGAGCTAATTTTTTTACTGCAACCTATGGGGGATTCGCTCGATTCCCCCCCCCTCACCAACACAGTCAGGTGTTGATGGGGGAATCCCTCCCACAAAGCTATTGTGTAGTCCCGGTGGGGCAGGTAGGGGGGGGTGGAGGCACCTGGAACTGTCCAGGAGAACACTCACTGATCATTGCTAGCGACTATAGCTGCTTGCAATAATCGCTTGAAAAATCCAACAGGCTGGTTGTACCCAAGTTGATCGATCAACCTTTTTAAAATTACACTAAAATAGTTCAAAGTTATTTACAAAATAATAAAGGCTTTTTTTTTTTTTTTTTTTAATTTTGAGGGTATACTTAATGGGACATAAAAATTAACAAAACGCATAGAAATAAAACACCGGCCGGCTCAGACAGGTGTCAGTCCAGACTTCATTGTCATGATGATGCGGTGCCTGGACCCACTTCTGTGAAAGCAGGTCACAGGAGTGCAAAACGAACTGCACTCCTGTGATCCATAGAAGTAGTACAGCCAAACGAGCTTTGGCTATACTTCTCCTTTAATATCACTTTAACCTCTAGCCGACCGCCCACTGTCTATTGACGGCGGAGCGGTGCGGCTCTTGTGGCGGGACGCCGTCATATGACAGCGTCTACATTTTGGCCACTAGGGGGCGCACGCTGGGGACCCGATGTGCATGCCCGGCGGCCGCGATGTCCGTCGGGCACCCGCGATTGCCCGGTAACTGAGCAGGACATGGATCTGTGTGTGTAAACACACAGATCCACGTCCTGTCAGTGGAGAGGAGACCGATGGTGTGTCCCTTGTACATAGGGACACCGATCGGTCCCCTCCCCCAGTCAGTCCCCTCCCCCACAGTTAGAATCACCAATATAGGGAACATATTAACCCCTGCAGCACCCCCTAGTGTTAACCCCTTCCCTGCCAGTCACATTTATACAGTAATCAATGCATTTTTATAGCACTGATCGCTGTATAAATGTGAATGGTCCCAAAAATGTGTCAAAAGTGTCCGATATGTCCGCCGCAATGTTGTAGTCATGATAAAAATCGCAGATCGCCGCCATTACTAGTAAAAAAAATAATAATAATAAAAATGCTATAAATCTATCCCCTATTTTGTAGACGCTATAACTTTTGCGCAAACCAATCAATATACGCTTATTGTGATTTTTTTTACCAAAAATATGTAGAAGAATACGTATCGGCCTAAACTGAGGAAAAAATTTGGATATTTATTATAATAAAAAGTAAAAAATATTATGTTTTTTCAAACTTGTTGCTCTTCTTTTGTTTGTAGCGCAAGAAAAAAAACCGCAGAGGTGATCAAATACCACCAAAATAAAGCTCTATCTGTGGGGAAAAAATTATAAAAATTTTATTTGGGTACAGCTTTGCATGACCGCGCAATTGTCATTCAAAATGCGACAGCGCTGAAAGCTGAAAAATGGCATGGTCAGGAAGGAGGTGTTCGTGCCTGGTAGGCAAGTAGTTAAATAGGGCTGTTAGGGATTAAACAGAGACATTTTATATAAAAAAAAAAAAAAAAAAAAAAAAAATATATATATATATATATATATATATATATATATATATATATAATGTATACACACTACACACACACACACACACACACACACACACACACACACACACACATACACACACACACACACACACACACATTAGGTTGTTTTTACTAGACATAATATGGAGATTGAATCTCATACCTTTGATCTACAGATGAATGAAAAAGTAAATACAAAGTAACATCTTTAGTTTGTATTTCCCATCTGTTGATAAACCTTGTCCAACAGTCCATTTTTTTTTTTATTCCAACACAGAGCTGAAAAATAATCAATACTTCCCAATGCCTAAATGACAGCAGATCACAGACACAATGTAACCTCTGCTGACATCATCCAATACAAAGATTACACAAGGTTATTTAAAGTGGTTGTAAACCCTTCCACATACCCAGTGAATTGACTAAGCTCAGGTGGTACACTACTCCTCCTACATAAGTTGTACCTGTTTATCTGCAGCCTTCTCTACATCCGTTCAAAGTCCACAATTTATAAAGCTTGTCTGAGCTTTCAGAAAGCAGGGGGCGGAGAGAGTTGAAACTACACACTGCAGAGCTCAGGGAGGAACGCTCTGAGAGTTGATTGGAGGGGGTAGACACATCCCCCTTCACAAAGCTCACAGGAACAGAGCAGAGGCTGTCAATCACAGGCTCCCAGAGGGAAATAATAATGCTGCCATTGGTACAGTAGGTTGTCTTGCAGATCCAACTGCTTCAGTGGTAGTCAATGATCCCAAAGAAGTATGCAGAGCAGGAACTCTGCTTTGTCCAGGTCAGCAAGTTTAAAGTGGTTGTATACCCTTTTTTTTTCACTTTGACCTACAGGAAAGCCTATAATAAGGCTTACCTGTAGGTAAAAAGAATATCTCCTAAACCTGTACGGTTTAGGAGATATTCCCCTTGCATGCAGCCGCTGACTTGAGAAGCGAATGCGCACTGAGTTTCCTGGCTGAAAGGTCTGGCGTCATGCGCGGGAGTGATGACATCACGGCTTCGGCCACTCACAGCGCCGGAGCCGCGATACCCGGAAGACACGCCAAGCGAAAATGTCCGCTCCCTCGGCGTGGACTGAGATCACCTGCTGACGCCTCGTTCTAAGGGAAGTATTTCATAATGAGCTAGTATGCGGTGCATCCTAGCTCATTATGCCTTTTGCCTTACAGGTTTAATTAAAAAAAAAAACTGCAGGTTTACTACCGCTTTAAGTAATGAAGTCAGAGACAAGCAGGAAGATAAAACAATAAATACTGAGGACTTCCTTGTATCATTAAATGGCCAATCAGATGAAATCTGTATATAGCTCCTGGACTTGTCACCTGTAACCAATAAATGAGGAACTGGTAGGATAGAGGCCTGGCTATAACAACTTTTGAGTTTCAATTATGTTTCCTACCTCTATAACTAAATTAAACAAGAAATACCAGTAGAACAGCCCCACGATTGTGACATTACAAGCCAGGATGACTAAATTACAATAGGAGGTATTTCTCAGTTTCTTAGATGAAGAATGACTAATCAAGTCATAGTGAGGGGACAAGAGGAAGCAAAATAATACAAAAAATAAATAAAAAAAATACTAACTGAGCATACTTTCTTAAATTAAAGACTTTTAAAAAGGACTTTAACCACTTCAGTACTGTCGTAGATTTTAAAAATAACCGAGTAGTAGACATGAACCTCTGGTGCATCATTTTAAAATGGTGCTGAAAAAACACACTTGGTTAGTTGGTTGGTTGTTTATAGCGCAAAAAATAAAAACCGCAGAGGTGATCAAATACCACCAAAAGAAAAAAACTCTATTTGTGGGGAAAAAAGGACGTCAATTTTGTTTGGGAGCCACGTCACACGATCGCGCAATTGTCAGTTAAAGCAGTGCCGAATCGCAAAAACGCTCTGGTCAGGAAGGGGGTAAATCCTTCCAGAGCTGAAGTGGTTAAAGCAAATGTAAGCATACACAATTATTTTCCCTATATTCTATATAAAAAAAAAAAAAAAAAGTGATTATTGAATACCACCAGATTATATACTGTATTACATATAATTCATTTTCATTATGAATTATATAAAATTTGGGTACACTGTTGCATTACTAAATTGTAAAACTACCACAGCACTGTAAACTTAAAATTGATTGTAATTGAAAGGTCATTTAAAAAAAAAAAAAAAAAATTAAGCAGCTGAAAAACCTCCTCTTTTCGAGTCCCACCGCTGGTGCTCCTGGCCCCAACCCTCTGACGTCCAGTACCCCCCATGGGTAGCCGCCACCCATGGGGGCACTTGTGCGCAAGTCGCACCCGAGCCCCGCTGCTGCTTTCATTGACACAGACAGCAGGACTCGGCCCTGCCCCTCTCTCCCTCGTCACTAGCTTTGATTGACAGCACTGGGAGCCTATGGCTCCCAGTGCCCCAGCAAAGCCAGCGAGACCTGGAAGGGAGGGGAGAGAAGAGCTGAAGACGTGCACGGTGCTGGATCGAATGAGAGATCAGGTAAGTTAAAAAAGGGGGGGGGTGAGGGGGGATGCCGACACCTTAACATTTTTTTACCTTAATGCAAGGAATGCATTAAGGTAAAAAATGTTTAGGCTTTATAGCCACTTTAACCACTTTGCGCCCATAGGGCGTCCAGGGACGTCCTTGACTTCCAGGGGGTATATCTGAATGATGCCTGCAACTACAGACATCATTCAGATATTGCCGTTTTCAGCCGGCGATTCCCTGCACCATAAGAACGATCATATTGGCTGTTCCGCCGCTTGATCGTTCTTACGGGCGGCGGGAGGGGACGACCCCCCCTCCCGCTGCCCTCCGGTGCTTCTTCCGACTCAGCGCTTCCATCGGTGAGTCGGACACAGGATCCGCCGGCCCACCGGATGGTGATCATAGAGATTTCCGGCGGACCAGATGGTCGCCGGAGTCTCTATGATCGTTCGGAGGCCGGGCGCGATGTTATGACGTCACGCCCGGCCTCTGCATTCAAATAACGGCGCCGCCTCGGCTGGGAAGCCGTGATCGTTTTTTTTTTTTTGTTTTTTTTGTTTTTTTAGGCTTCCCAGCCTAGGAGGTGAGATGTGGGGTCTTACTGACCCCATATCTCACTGTAAATAGGTCCGATCATGTCATATTCCTATTACAAGGGATGTTTACATTCCTTGTAATAGGAAAAAAAAGTAAATAAAATTTTTTTTTTTTTTTTTTTTTTAAAGTGTCAAAATAAAAAGTAAAATTAACAATAAGAAAAAAATATATAAATTTTAAAGCGCCCTGTCCACGTGAGCTTGTACGCAGAAGTGAACGCATACGTAAGCCCCGCCCACATATAAAAACAGTGTTCAAACCACACATGTGAGGTATCGCAGCGAACGTTAGAGCGAGATCAATAATTCTAGCCCTAGACCTCCTCTAACTCAAAACATGTAACTAGTAAAACATTTTAAAGCGTCGCCTATGGGGATTTTTAAATACCAAAGTTTGGCGCCATTCCACGAGCGCGTGCAATTTTGAAGCGTGACGTGTTGGGTATGTATTTACTCTGAACTATCTTTATCCTTCACATTATGCAAAAAAAATTTGGCTAACTTTACTGTTTTTTTTTTTTTTTAAGAATGAAATAGTTTTTTTCTGAAAAAAAACGTGTTCGAAAAAATTGCTGCGCAAATACCGTGCGAGAAAAAAACGTTGCAACGACCGCCATTGTATTCTCTAGGGTCTTTGCTAAAAAAACATATATAATGTTTGGGGGTTCTATGTAATTTTCGAGCAAAAAAATTATGAATTTTACATGTAGGAGAGAAATGTCAGAATTGGCCTGAATGGGAAGTGGTTAAAGTGGTTGTAAACACTTACATACACCCAGTGAATGGACTATCCCCAGGTGAAATAAATCATCCTACATAAGTTGTACCCATCTGCCTGCAGCAATCTCTTCTCTGCATTTGTTCAAATTGCAGAATTTATAAGCTTATCCGAGTTAAAAAAAAAAAGGGGGGGGCGGAGAGCTGAAGTTACACTCTGCAGAGCTCAGTGAGGAGAGCCCTCAGAACTGAGGGAAGGGACGGGAAGGGACGGGAAGGGACACCCCCCCCCCACACCCCCACCACACACACACACACACACACACACACACACACACACACACACACACACACACACACACACCAATAGAGCGGAGGCTGTCAATCAGCTGGAGCTCCCTCCCTTGTCCCCATTTTTCTCTCTGCGTCAGGAAAACTTGGCAGAAGTGATTCATGCTGATAGCAGGGGAACAAAGCAGCATACAGAAATTACACTTAGTGCTCTGGCTTGAGACAAGTACACACTATAGAGCAGGCTCTCTCAACCTTTTAACCCTAGAGGAACCCCAAAAATAATTTCCAGGTCTTGAGGAACCCTTACTAAAACCAATTCTTTAGGGGTCAATAGGAACAATGCTCTTTATATTGGTGGCCAATAGGAAGAATGTCCCCACTTAAAGTGGTACTCAGAATGCCACCCTTAAATGGGTTGTAAACCCTCAGGGTTCTTCACCTTAATGCATTCTATGCATTAAGGTTAAAAAACCTCCTGTGATGCAGCTGCCGCTCAGAGCCCCCCTTTTACCCTTTACTTTTACCTGAACTCTGTCTTTCCAGAAACGGGAACGAGCACACCAGCTCCAGCCGGTGTCTCGGGTTCTGATTGGATAGATTGATAGCAGTGCAGCCATTGACTCCCGCTGCTGCTGGGAGCAGGGGGGCGGGGCCGAATCCTGCTGCCTGTGTCAATGGATGCAGCAGCAGGACACGGGAGTGCTCCTGCACAATAGCCCTGAGGGAGAGTGGCTCGCCAACAGGGCAATCGAGAAGAGAGAGAAGGAGCCAGGAGCGCTGCTGAGGGACCCCAGAAGAGGAGGATCGGGGCCACACTGTGCAGAACCAACTGCACAGAGGAGGTAAGTATGACATTTTTTTTTTTAAAACAAACCACAAACCATTAGATATCCTTTAAAAGACAGCTAAAAAGATATTTGGTGCCATGCTGCTGGCTTTGCTAAGTGATGCTGAACCTTGTAGGCACCATCAAAAAGGTGGTTCAGTCACAGCTCAAGGAACCCCTAGCAACCTCTCAGGAACCCTGGCTGAGAATGGCTGCTATAGAGGGATATACTTTGTTCATATTTCATGTCTGAAGTTTACAACCACTTTAAAAATAGCCTGACAATGAGGGGTGTAAACAAACTGGTAGTTAAAAAAAAAAAAAAAGAAAAAAAATATATAATTCTCAACATGTTGGAATAAATTTTTGACTCTGAACCTATTGTTATAAAGCAGTAGAAAATGATTTCTGTACAGAATAGCTGATCGATACACAAACGCCACCTCAGGAAGGAAATGTAAAATAGGTCAGGATTATGATTTTTCAAAGTAAGAGAAGGGCAAGCAAACGATTGAGTCATGAGCAGTACTTCCTTGTGAGATCATAAGACGAGCTAAAGTCCATGTTAGTCATATACAACACTGAACAGGTGTGGCCTTTCTATGTGCTGTGATCACAGCAGGCAGAAGGCATTCTGGGGACACAAGGCAGACAATTAGATCATAAATACACTCAGCAGTCCACGACTCCATTTTCTCCAAATGTTATGTTTTCAGAGAAAATAACAGATTATGAGTCATGTTTCTGTAAAACAGCGATACACAGCTTACTCCACAAACCTCATTGTATTACTTTTTTTATTTTATTTCTCAGATCATCTTTCAGAGTCATCTAAGGGCTCTTTCCCACGGGGTGGATCCGTAATGATCCGCCCCGTGAAGATCCGCTGCTCAGCGGGGATCGCACAGCTGTTCCCCGCTGAGCCGGGTGATGACATCAGCCTGTCAGTTCTCCGCTATGGGGGATCGGATGAACACAGACCGCCTGTCCGTGTTCATCCGATCCGCTCTGCAGACGGATGGAAAAATAGGGTTTTTCTCCGTCTGCAGAATCGGACAATTGCGGAGGCGGACAATAGCGGGCGTCAGCGGATGCTCATCCGCTGACACCCGCTACCCCATAGACATGCATGTATGTTGCTTTAGGCCCCTTTTCCGCATGTGTGAAAGGGGCCTAAAGCATAAAAAAAATAAAAATAAAAACTCTTAAAAAATAAATTTAATAAAAAAAAACAATGGGAACTTTTTAACATCAATAATACTAAAACATAAAAAAAAAATACATTTGTTATCTTTACGACTACATGTCAAACTTGTATTTTCTATACATAACTGGACAATAGCCAACATAATTTAGCAATGTGATGTTGATTATTGCTTACAAACAGATGAAATGACAATATACATTTTAGTATTCTTCGTAGTAGGGTTGCACCGATATTGATACTAGTATGGGTACCGATACCAAGCATTTGCACAAATCGGTGCTTGTAACTCCCCACCCCCCCAATATAAAAGATGATGTTGTGTTGAGTTAATAGATACAAAACATGTAACACCCCCGACTGTTCCGTGTCCCCCTTTGGCTTCAGGTGTCCTCTTCCCTCTACCTGTGTCCTCCTTTCGGCCCCCATCCTCCTCCAGGTCCCCCTCTGTGCTCCATGGGTCCTCCTCCAGTCCCCGTCCTCCTCCAGGTCCCCCTCTGTGCTTGCGGGTTTTCCTCCAGCCCCCCCTCCCAGATCTGTCATGATAGAGAGCAGAGGAAGGAGCCAGTATATATGTCATTTATCGGCTCCTTCCTTTACCGAATGCACAGAGTATCCTCAGTGCAGCAGGGGGCCAAGCAGCCTCCCAGGTGATCGGTGCAGCAGTTACAAGCACCGGTCCCCCTTGTATAGCTTTTCAATAAAACAGTGGACAGCCGCTTCTCCCTCCCGTGGCTGTCAGCTGCTTTATTGAAAGGCTATAGGGGGGGGGGGGGGGGAAATCGGTGCTTGCAACCCCCCCCCCACCGCCGCACCAATCACCCCTGACTGTCCCCTGTGTCCTCCTCTGGCTTCAGGTGTCCTCCTCCCCCTCTCTTCATCCTCCTCCGGATCCCACTCTGTGCTCCGCAGGTCCAACTTTGGTCCCCGTCCTCCTCCAGGTGCCCCTCTGTGCTCCGCGGGTCCTCCTCCGGGTCCCCCTCTGTGCTCCGTGGGTCCTCCTCCCCCCCCCCCCCCCCCCCCGTGGGTCCTCCTCCACCCCCCCCCCGATCTGTCAGGATGGAGAGCGGAGGAGGGAGCCAGTATATATGTCATTTACCAGCTCCTTCCTTTTCCAAATGCACAGTGATCACTGTATTTACGATGCTTCAGTTTATGAATGAACAGGAGCCTCTGTCTCCTGTCTATTCATCTTCAGTGCAGCTGAGGCTGCAGAAAAAGGGGACTGGAGAATCTTTTTCTTAGACCCTTTCTCAGTCTCAAAGGGGAGGAGATGTCAGAGGTCTGTTTAGACCCCTGATATCTGAACAAATCCCCCCCCCCCAAAGGGCTGATAAATAAAAATAAGGAGAGAATAATAAATAATTAAAAAGGTTAAAAGTTGTAAAAAAAAAAAAAACACTGACACTGTCCACTCCCCCCAAAAAAAGAAAGCATAGTAAAAAAATAAATAAATACTGACACAGTCCACGCCTCATCAGTGCTGCATATTAGTGCCACTGTCACATGACACATGCCATTAAAAAAAAAAAAAAGTATTGGTAATTGGTATCTGCGAGTACTTGGAAAAAAAAAAAGTATCAGTACTTGTACTCTGTCTTAAAAAAGTGGTGTCAGTGAAACCTTACTTTGTCTTACTTTCCTATAGGGGGGTTGGGGGGATTCACCAAGCCTGTTTAAAGTGACACTGAACAATCCAATAATCCTTATTCTCCAAAAAAAATAAAAAATATCTTACACATCCACTATTTAATGGCCAAGTAATCTATTGTTTGTGACATGGTTTCCAATGGTTTTCCTGCCTCCTTGCAATGTCCTCTGTGAGCTCTTGAACCTTGCTTCTTCCTCCTCACTTTGGTTTGCTTGAAACGAGCAGTGCATGTTAGTTCAGCTGTACTCGCACGATTTTACTCCCCCATGTCAATCCCGATTTCGGCCGCGATTTCAGAGACATCTGTGCAGGTTTCTGTACAGATGTCACTGTAAATCGCAGCCCGAAATCACAAAAAGTAGTACAGAAACTACTTTTTGAAATCGATTAGGACGATGCCATTGCCAGCAATTGCCGCCGATTGACATGTCAATTTGCATGTCAAATCATACAAATATGAACCAGGGTTCAGTCATGTACTCTGCTCTATGCACACTACAAACATTATATATTTTCTGAAAGTAGAAGTGCTGGAGAATAAAATGGTGGTGGTTGCAATTTTTGCACAGCCATTTAGGAAACACAACTTTTTGGAAAAACTACACTAAAATGAATTTTAGTGCACACAAACAAAATAATAACACACAATTTATGGTAAAATATAAAAGATGATGTTGTGTTGAGTTAATAGATACAAAACATGTAAAAATAAAAAAAATGGCACACTCCCATCAAATGGCTATAAACTACTGTACCTAAATGTGTCCATAGGGGACGCTTTAAATGCCTTAACAGGAAGTTTGGAGTCCATTGTGAATTAGGGCCCTATAATTATTGGTCTGACTTCAATGTTTGTGGCGATACCTCACATGTGTAATGCAATCACCGTTTACATATATGTGCTGAAATTACAGGCATGTTTGCATGCAAGGATGAGCTCAGGCGTGTTTGCATGGTCCACGTGCTGAGCCCGCCAGGAAGTCGGCGCAGCGCTACACTAATCACAGGCAGTGAGACATTGCCCCGATGCGCGGCTGCAGAGATCGGCAATGTCTCACTGCTTGTGACTAGCGCAGCGCTGCGCCGACTTCCTGGCGGGCTCTGCACGTGGACCATGCGAACACGCCTGAGCTCATCCCTATTTGCATGTATGTACGGGCAGACTGGGTGCTTTTAAATCTTATTAAATAATTTTTAATTATTTTAAATCCTTTTGTCATTTACATATATTATCACAAGGGGCCAACGAGCATCCTTGTGATAGCTTTGGGCAGGTGACAGGTACTCTTTAAAGGAGACCTCAGGGGTCTATTAGACCCCTGAGGTCTCCTGCACAGATATGAAACCAGAAGTCACAAAATCTTCATTGCTTTCAGGTTCATCTGTCAACGAGGAGATGTGGGGACAGATGCTCCTCCATCTCCCCTGTGGGAGTCCCGCCACTTTCCTTGGGAGAGCCCAGGAGCCATGGTGGATAGTGGCGAGAGGGGGGAAGGACTGATCACAGCAATATAAAAGTGATCAGCTGCCTGGATCATTTTGACAAAACAGCAGATCGCTGGCTGAAAAAATAAAATAAAATAAAAATCGGGGCCAAGAGCTTGGCTGCAGCCATGAACTAACCATTTGCTTTCTTTATATGTAGGACAGTCAGCAAGTGGTTAACCCTAAAAAGGATGAACCACTATCATGCAACTATATGCATTGCACACAGTTATAGGGCAGTTGTGGTACAGCCCTATACACTTTAATGGGTCACATTCTGTGATGGCAAGGCATCGTGGCCACAGCATGTGTACAGCCCTGAGCGGCTGCATGCCCCCCTTTTTTTTTTTAAACAAAACCGCACCTCATAAATCAGTGGTAATTTTATTTAATCTAAGTGCTCCCATAAAATATTACATTTCTTCTATAATTTGTCCTGGTAATGATACTAACATTAAATATTCAAAACTATAAAAAATGTAATAGAATGAAACATTTTTAAATATTAAATGGTTACTAAAATAGAAATAAAAGAAAAAGCACCAGCAGGAAAATATTAGTTAAAGGGAGATGGGGAAAAAGGAATTAATTGGGGATTTGCAGGGTAAAGGTGGATAAATAAGGGTTTAGACAGGGACAAATTTTATTGTCATATGCAATTTTTGTTTGTATTTTGCGACTGAACAGTGTGGATAAACAATTAATCAAACAGTCCCTTTTTAGACAGCAATTTCTGGCAAACATTTCCAGAGCCAGGAATTGGTGCAACTGAGAAGGGAGGGAAAGCAGAAAGACACCCAATGTCCTCAGCAGGTTAGGTGAACTACTGCTTTGTCATTGCAGGGAAAAGTGTCAGGTTCACTTTCATCCCCCCTTCCCTAGCACTACATATTCACTTTTCTTTTACTACCCCAACATTAACCCTCTTGCCAAATCATGGATGGCTTTGTAATGTGTGAATGGACAGCAGAGGGAAGACGCAGATAAGTGGCTGCTTTATAGCATATCCATCTCTCCTGTCGGAGTTCCAGAGGTATAGCGATAGCTGTACTCCCAGTGCTGAATACAAATACTAGGTGGCATACAACCTAACCCTATTTAAAGTGTTTATAAGGGTAACTTTGTTTTGTTTTTATTAAAATAGAAAATATTATATTATATGGCCTAGGCCATCTTTATGTAGAGCAACAATTCTTTTTTTCAGATCCTCAGAGAGTTCTTTGCCATGAGGTGCCATGTTGAACTTCCAGTGACCAGTATGAGAGAGTGAGAGTGATAACACCAAATTTAAACACACCTGCTCCCCATTCACACCTGAGACCTTGTAACACTAACGAGTCACAGGACACCAGGGAGAGAAAATTGCTAATTGGGCCCAATTTGGACATTTTAACTTAGGGGTGTACTCACTTTTGTTGCCAGCGGTTTAGACATTAATGACTGTGTGTTGATTCATTCATGAGGGGACAGCAAATTTACACTGTTCTACAAGCTGTACACTCACTACTTTACATTGTAGCAAAGTGTAATTTCTTCAGTGTTGTCACATGAAAAGATATAATAAAATATTTACAAAAATGTGAGGGGTGTACTCACTTTTGTGAGATACTATATGCACATAGTATTTCTTCTATTTGTTGTTCTCAGAGTGGATTAGATATTTTGTTCCCAAACCATATAGCTGGTTATTTATATTTACCCCTGCATATACAGCAGGTAGTCAAGGATAAATTGTCTTTTTTTTTTTTTTACTTTACATATTACCTAATTTTAACACCACACTTTTTTTGTTAGGTTTTTTATCCGATTAATCAAAACAATAATCGGCCAACTAATTGATTATGAAAATAATCATTAGTTGCAGCCCTACTCTGGACCCCTCCCCCTGCCGAGTGCCCCCATAGCAAGCCGCTTGCAATGGAGGCACTTGTACATGCTCACTCCCAAGCCCCACTCTATGTGTCCATAAGATACACAAAGCGTAGCTCATACTAGCCCCCTGCTCTCTCCTCCCTGGCTGTGATTGACAGCAGTGGGAGCCAATGGCTCCTGCTGCTTCATAACAGCCAATGAGGAGCGAGAAAACCGAGGAAGCCTTGGCTCTCGTGCACATTGCTGGATTGGGATCGGGCTCAGGTAAGTATTAGGGGGCCTGCATACTGAAGGTTTTTAACCTTCATGCATAGACTGCATGAAGATATAAAACCTTCAGCCCTTAGAACCACTTTAAAGTGGTTGTAAACCCTTACAGACTACTTTGACCTACAGGTAAGCCTAGATTAACCTGATGCAATGTCGATTTTTATACATGCCCTGATGTCTTTATATTGCTGTAAGTAGACTACATACAATAAACATTGAGTTTTGCTTTTACGGACTTCACTATTGTGGATGTTTTCCTTCCTTTATTCCGATGGAGACATTATAGCACATTATACTGGTCTATCTCTGTGAATTCTGCCACCGACCACTTATTTGATGAAAACTGGATTTGGTCTGGTCTATCGCATCTATCAAGTTTTTCCATCAACCTCTGGCATTATATGATAACATTGCTTGTTTATCACATCTTTCTGGTAAGCAGATCGATATCACGTGGGTGTGGAGTGCTTTTTGGTTGCGCACTGAACTTTGGTGGAAGATTTTCCTTATATCATCAATTATGTTGTTCATTTGATTGACGGACTTTCACATTTGATCACCATTCACTTTAAATAATCCTTTATAGCGCTACACGTTGGACTTTAAGCCTAGATTAAGACCTTACCTGTAGGTCCAAGAAATATCTCCTTAACCTGCACATATTTTACAAAAAATGGGCACCGCTGTCTACAGCGACGCAGGCACATTGGGCGCGCTGCAAGTAAAGGCAAACATGCGCATACCCGGAAAGAAGATGGACACTCAGTGGAAGAGGGGACATCGGTCACATTGCTGGCTCCTGTGTCAGGTAAGTGACACATAATGGGCTACTATGCGATGCATAGTAGCCCATTATGCTTTACCTTTGCAGGGAAACAAAGAGGAAGTAAACCCATCAGGGTTTACTTCCTCTTTAAACCAGCAAATTTAAAAAAGGGATGTCATTTCTGGAGTTCTGCTTTAAGCAGTGCGACTTGATCCAGGTCTGCAACTGGAGAATGAACAAACAACGTTGAAGACATCCACCTTCTGCTCCCCCTTCCAGTAGACATGCTCACAGACATAACTGTGCAAAGAAATGCCGCTTGACTCTCTTGGAGTGTTATTACATGAGGTTGATATCTCAGATTCAGACGCATGCGTTTCTTGGTAAAAATTCAGTTTTTTATTATGAACATATACTTGGATTACATATTTTTAATACCTACCTGGATATCAGCATTGTAAACTAGAAAAAAATGCTGCACTTCTTATCTCGGAGTTAGAGGCCCCACCTATGTACTAAACACAGATAACAAGCTACACACATTCTCTTTTACTTGCTTAAGCATGCTGAGCTGCATGCTAAATGGTTGTGTGTGCTGACAGCTGTACCCCACACTGCTCTATATGTAAAGTGCCAACAGCCTCTCAGAACTGTCTCCGACACCTATACTTAAATATTCATGATGCTATGCAGCTTCTGAGAAAAATACAGCTAGTGGTGTGGCCACGTTACCTAGCAGAATGCTATATTTCACCCACCAATCAGACCTTGAACTTCAACTTGGAGCAGCAGGCCAGAAGTCTGCTGCAACCCGATCAATAATGAACAACTTATAACACCCTGCTGGTTTCCTCTTCCAATAAAGTATGGCTGAGCGTGCTTTATATCTTCTGGATTAGATCAGTATTGATCTGCATCTGACGGCTGTCTCATGCAAAATTGAAAGGGAAATTAAAGCCACAGGCATCTTTACATATTCATAAAGGGAAAAATAAGTTACCTCTAGTCAGATGTATTACATGCTAAGCTCCATCCTGTTTACTGTATATTTTATTCATTTCTGACTGCTGAATACTGCATCCAGCACTCCACTTCCCATACTCTATTACTGCAAAGAAATCGCTTTACCCTCCTTTTAGGCCCCTTTCACACCGGGGCGTTTTTCATGCGGTGCAGCGCTAAAAATAGCGCCTGTTCACCGCATGAAAAAATCCTGCCCCTTTAACTCCAGTGTGAAAGCCGGCGGGCTTTCACACTGGAGCGGTGCGCTAGCAGGATGACAAAAAAAGTCCTGCTAGCAGCATCTTTGGAGCGGGATAGGAGCGGTGTGTTCACCGCTCCTATACCGCTCCTTCCCATTGATTACAATGGGAGACCGCGGTAAAACCGCGGCAATACCGCGGCGCTCTGCGGGGGGTGTTTAACCCTTTTTCGGCCGCTCGCGGGGGATAAAACCGCACCGCGAGCGGCCGAAAACCGCGGTGAAAACGACGGTAAAGCAGCGCTAAATATAGCGCTGCTTTACCGTCACCGCGGCTCACCGCCCCAGTGTGAAAGGGGCCTTACTCTCCCCTTGTTCATGTACAAAATGCCTTCTCCTAACAAAATATATAGAGGAGAATTTACTAAAACTGGAGCAGATAGAATCACGATCAGCTGTGCAAAGCATCCAAATACTGTCTTCAGCTTGTTCAATTAAAGTGGAACTAAACCTTCCTCACTCACCTTTAGGCTCCATGCATGCTGGACGTTAAAAAAAATGTTATAAAAACACCAGTAGCTTTGCAGTGAGTCTTTCAATGTTTTTTAACATTTTTGCAATAGTGTTTATTCGCTGTTTTTCCGTGGTATCGTTTTTCTTTTAACCGTTTCTTGACCGGCCGCCGCAGTTATACTGCGGCAGAATGGCTCCCCTGGGCGAGCCATCGTAGCTGTACGGCAGCCCTTTAAGACGCTGCATGAGGCGCGCACGATGTGTGTGCCCAGAGCCAAAGCGAGTGCCTAACGGGCAGCACCCGTGATCGCTCGTGACAGAGCGAGAACCGGGATCTGTGTGTGTAAACAAGGGAGAGGAGACAGATTGTGTGTTCATACTAAGTATGAACCCTGATCTCTCTGCTCACATACTCAGTCCCATCCCACAGTTAGAACACACCAAATTGGGATATTTATTATAGCAAAAAGTAAAAAAGATATTGGGGTTATTTACTAAAGGAAAATCCAATTTGCACTGAAAGTGCACTTGGAAGTGCAGTCGCTGTAGATCCGAGGGGGGACATGCAAGGAAAATAAAAAACAGCATTTTAGCTTGCACATGATTGGATAATAAAATCCGCAGAGCTTCCACTCACATCAGATCTACCCCTTAGATTTAGAGCGACTGCACTTCCAAGTGGATTTGCCTTTCGTAATAACCCACATTGTGTTTTTTTTTTTTTCAAAATTGCAGCTCTTTTTTTGTTTATAGCGCAAAAAAATAAAAATAAATAAAGCAGAGGTGATCAAATACCACCAAAAGAAAGCTCCATTTGTGGAAAAAAAGAGGTCAATTTTACTTGGGTACAGCGTCGCACGACCGCACAATTGTCAGTTAAAGCGATGCAGTGCCATATCACAAAAAATGGCCTTGTCATTGAGCAGCCAAATCTTCCGGGGCTGAAGTGGTTAAGAAATTTTTTTTATTACATTTTTTTTTTTTTAAATGGATCAAAAACGATCGTGATCCACCCTTTTGAGCATTTATCAACATTTATCAGCGTTTAACGTTTTTAAGCGTTTTTTGTGGTCAGAAAAACAGCTCCTGAACGCGATTTTAGAACGCTCAGACAACAGCCCATAAACTTCACTGCTGATAAACTTCCGTGTGCATGGACACATAGGATAACAGAGGGGAGTTTATGGGCTTGCCATGGTGCTGCACGTGATCAGTTATGACACAAGCCATTTGATGGCTTGTCAGTTCAGTTGACAGAACAAGCACCTGTGACAGTTATCATTCACGGCATACCTTGAATGTAAAGGTTTTGGAAACTGTTAATTGATAGGTTTAGTTCCACTTTAAACTAGGGTTGCACCGATACAAGTATCGGTATCGCTGCCGATACCGAGTATTTGCACAAGTATCGGTACTCGTGCAAATGCACCGATACCTGAAACCAATACTTTCAAGCTCGGTTCTTTGAGCTGTCAGTGGGGATGAACAAATGTTCCTCTGTTTAACCCCTTATTAACCCTTAATTTACTCCCTATTCTACTCCATTTAATTATTATTTTCCTGCTTTTTTTTTTTTGTTCACGTCAATTTTATAAACGATAAACAATTAAAACTTTTTTTTTGGTTTGCTTTGTTAGTGAATATTTTCACACATATATATTAACATAGATTTACACATTTCACATTAAAACAGCGCAAAATTTAAAAACAAAATCAATTTGTTTCATTTGTAAATGACTTTTCAATGCTTTTTACCATTGCTGACAGCTGAAGTGTAAACAAAACAGTTGCGTTAGGTATCGGTAATTGGTATCGGGGAGTACTAAACAAAAAAATAAATAAATAAAAAATAAAAGTATCGGTACTCGTAAAAAAAAAAAAAAAAAAATGGTACGGTGCCTCCCTACTTTAAACCCATCGATTTAATAGTTTAAGACCCCTTTCGCACTAGAGGCGTTTTTCAGGCGCTTTAGCGCTACAAACAGCGCCTGTAAAATTCCTCATCTGCAGTCCCAGTGTGAAAGCACTCGGCGCTGCACTGGCAGGACGTCAAAAAAAGTCCTGCAAGTAGCAGCTTTGGGGCATTAAAATCAATGGGCAGTGCCACCGAAGCACCTGCAAAGCGACACGGCAGCGGCCCATTTAACCCTTTGTTCGGCCGCTAGCGGGGGTTAAAAGTGCCCCGCTAGCGGGCGAAAAGCGTGAAAGGGCTCTAAAAATACAGTTATATTCCCGGCATACCAGAAATGCTAACCCTCACATTTGCTTGTGTTCTCAACTGAACTGTCAAACCATAAAACACAGATTGACCACTTTCACTCCCTCTCTGCCCAGGCCTATTTTCAGCTTTCAGTGCTGTCCGTACCCATACGAAATTTTTTCGCATTATTTGAGACGGATAGAACTTTTTTTTTTTTTTTTTATGGTATTTAATCCCCACTGGTGGGCACTATATGGGTACAAGTCACCTAGAAGTCGCCTTGAAGTAGTACAAGAACCTTTTCTGAAGTCGGAGCGACTTCAGTAGTATACATTAAGATGGCTCTCATTGATTATAATGTAATTCCTAATGTCAAGCGACTTGGGGCGACTTGAGGTCTGACAAGTCGGATCCCAAGTCGCGGTAGTGTGAACCGAGCCTTATAGGCGACACTGAGCACTGTTGGGGCTGCACTGATAATCAGGCACAAATGATCAGTGCCCTGATTATCAATGTACATGTCCCCTATCACACTTGCCAGTTACCGGCTCTCCTTGCCTCACGCTGTGACAGCACGTAAGAGAAGGAATGACGATAACCAGCAAGCTTGTTTACATGTAATGAGCTGTAATTGGGCACAGCTGATCACATGGTAAAGGGCTGCTGTGATTGTCCCTTTACCCTGATCTGTCAGAAGGATACAGTGATCACAGCGCGCACTGGATGCAAGTCCCAGGGGCTGCGCAGGGATCGTGGTTCTGGGAGGATGTTCATTGATGCCCTCCCAGAACTGGACGGCCGTGCTGTAGATCAAGTGGTTAAAATGTCTGTTTCCTTGGCTGAAAAGGATACATTTAGTTTAGTTCCATTTTAACTGAACAAGCTCAAAACAGTATTTGGTTGCCATGCACAGCCGATTCAGATTCTGCCTGCTTCAGTTTTGATAAAGTCCCCTCAAGGTGTTCTGTGAATGGACGAGAGCTTTGGATCTCATACACAGAAGCTGCACTGTTGTGTAACTGCCTATCAATTCTCCTAGTCCATTCAGAGTACTTCTTGCATCTGTTCAAAAAATACAAGGCATTCTGTGAATGGAAAAGGGAGAGGAAAGAGGGTAAACAACAGCATTCCTTCCTTGTGTTAGAGCCGCAGCTCCCATAGACTTGGCACCGGAAGTAGAGTGCTGGATGTAGTATCCGGTGGGCAGCAATACACAGTGGAGCTAAGTATGACAAGAAGGTAAAATGGAGGGTGACAATAATAGCACTGCAATGTAAACCAGAGGGTGTCAACGCCAGTGCCGCACTGAAAAAACAGGAAGACAACACCAGCACTGCATTGCCACAAGGAGGGTCACAACACCAGCTGAGTATGTTATATGCCTGACAAGAGATGGTAAGATGGAGGGTGACAACACCCTTACTGCATTGTAAGACAAGGGAGACAACACCACTGCTGCATAGTAATACAGATGGTAACAACACCACTGCTACATTTTCCTATGTGGGGTAACCAAACACACACTCCATTGTCCTATGGAGGGTGAAAACATCAGCCCTGCATTGTCACTGGGAGGATGACAACACCAGCATTGCATTTTCATTAAGAGGGTGACAACACCGGTATTGCATTGTCATTAAGAGGGTGAAAACACCAGCATTGTATTTTTACACTGAACGCAACAAGATGACTGGTGCAGAGTCATACAGAGGGGGACCATACCTCCAGTACATTGTCATATGTGGGGTGACAACACCGGCCCTGCACTGTCCTATGGAGGGTGACAACACAGGCCCCCGCACTGTCCTAGGGAGGGTGACAACACCGGCCCCCGCACTGTCCTAGGGAGGGTGACAACACCGGCCCCCGCACTGTCCTAGGGAGGGTGACAACACCGGCCCCCGCACTGTCCTAGGGAGGGTGACAACACCGGCCCCCGCACTGTCCTAGGGAGGGTGACAACACAGGCCCCCGCACTGTCCTAGGGAGGGTGACAACACAGGCCCCCGCACTGTCCTAGGGAGGGTGACAACACAGGCCCTGCACTGTCCTATGAAGGGTGACAACACCGGCCCCCGCACTGTCCTAGGGAGGGTGACAACACCGGCCCCCGCACTGTCCTAGGGAGGGTGACAACACCGGCCCCCGCACTGTCCTAGGGAGGGTGACAACACCGGCCCCCGCACTGTCCTAGGGAGGGTGACAACACCGGCCCCCGCACTGTCCTAGGGAGGGTGACAACACAGGCCCCCGCACTGTCCTAGGGAGGGTGACAACACAGGCCCCCGCACTGTCCTAGGGAGGGTGACAACACCGGCCCCCGCACTGTCCTAGGGAGGGTGACAACACCGGCCCCCGCACTGTCCTAGGGAGGGTGACAACACAGGCCCCCGCACTGTCCTATGGAGGGTGACAACACAGGCCCCCGCACTGTCCTAGGGAGGGTGACAACACAGGCCCCCGCACTGTCCTAGGGAGGGTGACAACACAGGCCCTGCACTGTCCTAGGGAGGGTGACAACACAGGCCCTGCACTGTCCTATGGAGGGTGACAACACAGGCCCTGCACTGTCCTATGGAGGGTGACAACACAGGCCCTGCACTGTCCTATGGAGGGTGACAACACAGGCCCTGCACTGTCCTATGGAGGGTGACAACACAGGCCCTGCACTGTCCTAGGGAGGGTGACAACACAGGCCCTGCACTGTCCTAGGAAGGGTGACAACACAGGCCCTGCACTGTCCTAGGGAGGGTGACAACACAGGCCCTGCACTGTCCTAGGGAGGGTGACAACACAGGCCCTGCACTGTCCTAGGGAGGGTGACAACACAGGCCCTGCACTGTCCTAGGGAGGGTGACAACACAGGCCCTGCACTGTCCTAGGGAGGGTGACAACACAGGCCCCTGCACTGTCCTAGGGAGGGTGACAACACAGGCCCCCGCACTGTCCTAGGGAGGGTGACAACACAGGCCCCCGCACTGTCCTAGGGAGGATGACAATACAGGCCCTGCACTGTCCTATGGAGGGTGACAACACCGGCCCTGCACTGTCCTATGGAGGGTGACAACACCGGCCCTGCACTGTCCTAGGGAGGGTGACAACACCGGCCCTGCACTGTCCTAGGGAGGGTGACAACACAGGCCCTGCACTGTCCTAGGGAGGGTGACAACACAGGCCCTGCACTGTCCTAGGGAGGGTGACAACACAGGCCCTGCACTGTCCTAGGGAGGGTGACAACACAGGCCCTGCACTGTCCTATGGTGGGTGACAACACAGGCCCTGCACTGTCCTAGGGAGGGTGACAACACAGGCCCTGCACTGTCCTAGGGAGGGTTGTCACTCTGATAAAGAAGGTTCCAGGGATGAAAGCAGCCTTAATCTAGCAGCTCTTACTACATCTGACAAGTGAACAAGCTGTGGGAGTTCCATGACACAAGATATATTGTGGGGTGGAAGGCCTGCGATGGACATCCAGCCCTGTGTATCCTCCAGGCCTCGTCCAATGACTGATGAGAGAAGATCCCATGCAGTGACAGGCCTGGGCAGGGAGTCAGTGTGGCCTGTCATGTGACCCGGGAGATGAAGCCACCCAGCTCAGGCCCAGCTCTGCTCCCACTCTGCCCAGCCAGACACACACACACCCCCACAGCTCTAGGAAGCGCCATTCACGTGCACAGCTCCTCACCATCTGTAGTATCCTCCGGAACATGGCTGTGCCGGTCAGTGCAGGAGACGGTGCGGGGACAGGGGCGGCTGTGAGCGGCTCGGCCTTGTCTTCTCCTAATTCTTCACCAGGCAGATCCTACTGGCATAGGGGATGTCTTTTCTTCTCGATCATTCAAACCAACGACAATGTTTACACTCCAAACCTTTCTGTTCTGTCAGCCTGAGCTCAGGCCTCTCTGCTGCCACCTAGCAGACCTCCAGAGCAGCACATGCTCCCTCTGTAGTCCTGCAAGCTTTGCTGGGGTTTATTTTTAGAGATCTTTTCTTCCAACCCCAGGATGATCCATATTGCAGTCTGACTGTATCACTACCTTAACCACTTCAGCGCCGGATGGATTTACTCCCTTCCTGACCAAGCCCTTTTTTGCGATACGGCACTGCGTGGCTTTAACTGACAATTGCGCAGTCATGCGACGATGTACCCAAAAAGAATTGATGTCCTTTTTTTACCCACAAAGAGAGCTTTTTTTGTGGTATTTGATCACTTCTGCGGTTTTTATTTTTTGCGCTATATACAAAAAAAGACCAAAAATTTTGAAAATATTTTTTACTTTTTGCTATAATAAATATCCTGCCAAAAAAATGAAAAAAAAAATCACAATAAGTGAAAATTGATTGGTTTGCGCAAAATTTATAGCGTGTACAAAATAGGGGATATATTTATGGCATTTTTATTATAATTTTTTTTTTTTACTAGTAATGGTAATACCGTAGTAACTAGTAATGATCAGCGTTTTTTAGCGGGACTGTGGCATTGTGGCGGACAAATCGGATACTTTTGACAACTTTTTGGGACCATTGACACCGATACAGCGATCAGTGCTATAAAAATAGCCACTGATTACTGTATAAAAGACACTGGCAGAGAAGGGGTTAACAATAGGGGGCAGAGGCGGCTCTAGACTTTGTGAGGCCTTAGGCAAAACTTGGACATGAAGCCCCACTCACTCCCATAAGGCCCCTTTCACACTGGGGCGGTTTGCAGGCGCTATTGCGCTAAAAATAGCGCCTGCAAACCGACCCGAAACAGCTGTTGCTGTGTCTTCAGTGTGAAAGCCCGAGGGCTTTCACACTGAAGCGGTGCGCTTGCAGGACGACGAAAAATGTCCTGCAAGCCGCATCTTTGGTGCGCTGTAGGAGCGGTATATTTACCTCTCCTATAGCGCCCCTTCCCATTGAAAACAATGGGGCAGCGCTCCAAACCTGCCCGCAAAACGCCGCTACATCGGCGGTTTGCGGGCGGTATTAACCCTTTTTCGGCTGCTCGCGGGGGGTAAAACCGCCCCGCTAGCGGACGAAATGCACCGCTAAAACTACGGTAAATCGGTGCTAAATATAGCGCCGCTTTACCGCCAGCGCCCCCAGTACAGTCGCAGGAGGGAACAGTACAGGGGGCAGGTAAGTGGACACAGTACAGTACAGTACAGGGGGCAGGCTGTCACAGAAAGAGAAGGAAGGAAAGAAAGAAAGAAAGATGGAAGGAAAGAAATATGGAAAGATGGAAGGAAAGAAAGAAAATATGGAAGGAAAGAAAAAAAGAGAGAAGGAAAGAGAGAAAGAAAGAAAGAAAGAAAGAAAGAAAGAAGGAAAGATGGAAGGAAAGAAAGAAAGAAAGAGAAATAAGGAAAGAAATACAAGATGGAAGGAAAGAAAGGAAGAAAAGGTGGAAGGAAGGAAAGAAAGAAAGAAAGAAAGAAAGAAAGAAAGAAAGAAAGAAAAAAAAAGAAAGAAAGAGAAAGAAAGAAAGGAAAGGTGGATGGAAGGAAAGAAAGAAAGGAAACATGTAAAGAAAGAAGGGAAGATGGAAAGAAAGAAAATATGGAAAGAAAGAAAGGAAGGAAGGAAGGAAGGAAGGAAGGAAGAAGGAAGGAAGGAAGGAAATAAAGAAAGAAAGAAAGGAAAAAGAAAGAAAGAAAGAAACTAAAGAGAAAGAAAGAAAAGATGGAAGGAAAGAAAGAAAGGAAAGGTGGAAGGAAAAAAAGAAAGAAAGAGAGAAGGAAAAGAAATAAAGGAAAGAAAGAAAGAGAAATAAGGAAAGAAAGACAAGATGGAAGGAAAGAAGGAAGGAAAAGAAAAAAAAAGAAAGGAAGGAAAGATGGTAGGAAAGAAAGAAAGAGAGAAGGGAAAGAGAAAGAAAGGAAG
The DNA here is from genome assembly GCA_028564925.1 of Lithobates sylvaticus. Lineage (NCBI taxonomy): Eukaryota > Metazoa > Chordata > Amphibia > Anura > Ranidae > Lithobates > Lithobates sylvaticus. Next base: position 379,615,642 of record CM053029.1, read on the forward strand.
GAAAGGTGGAAGGAAGGAAAGAAAGAAAAAGAAACAAAGGAAAGATAGAAAGAAAAGATGGAAGGAAAGGTGGAAATAAAGGAGGAAAGAAAGAAAGAGAAAAGGAAAGACAGAAAGAGAAGGAAAGAAAGAGAGAAGGAAAGAAAGAAAGAAAGAAAGGAAAGATGGTAAGAAAGAAAAAAAAGAAAGAAAGAGAAAGGAAAGAGAGAAAGAGAGAAGGAAAAAAATAAAGAATAGATGGTAGGAAAGAAAATAAGAGAGAAGGAAGGAAAGGTGGACGGAAAGAAAGAAAGAGAGAAAGGAAAGGTGGAAGGAAAGAAAGAAAGGAAAGATGGAAGGAAAGATGGAAGGAAAGAAAGAAAGAGAAAGAAATGAAGGAAAGAGAGAAAGTAAGAATGAAAGAGAGAAGGAAAGAAAGAAAAGATGGAAGGAAAGAAAGAAAGTAAGAGAACGGAAGGAAAGGTGGAAGGAAAGAAAGAAAGAAAGGAAAGATGGTAGGAACGAAAGAAGGAAAGAAAGAAAGAGGAAGAAAAGGTAGAAAGATGGAAAGAAAGAAAGGAAAGATGGAAAGAAAGAAAAGATGGAAGGAAAGAAAGAAAGGAAGGAAGGAAAGAAAGGAAGGAAAGGTGTAAGAAAAGAAAGAAAGGAAAGGAAAGAAAGAAAAAGAAACAAAAGAAAGAGAAGGAAAGATAGAAAATATGGAAGGAAATAAAGGAAGGAAAAGTGGAAGGAAAGAAAGGAAGACAGAAGAAAGAAAGGAAAGATGGTAGAAAAGAAAGAAAGGAAAGAGAGAAAGTGAGAAGGAAAGAAAGAAAGAATAGATGGAAAGAAAGAAAGAAAGGAAGGAAGGAAAGGTGGGAGGAAAGAAAGAAAGACAAGGAAAGAGAAAGAAAAGAAGGAAAGGTGGAAGGAAAGAAAGAAGAAAAGGAAAGATGGTGGGAAAGAAAGGAAAGATGGAAAAAAAGAAAGATGGAAGGAAAGAAAGAAAGGAAAGATGGAAGGAAAGAAACAAAGAAAGAAAAATAAAGAGAAAGAAAGGAAAGGTGGAAGGAAAGAAAGAAAGAAAATATGAAAGAAAGAAAGAGAAAGAAGGAAAGATAGAAGGAAAGAAAGAAAGAGAAAGGAAGGAAAGGTGGACGGGAAGAAAGAAAGGAAAGGTGGAAGGAAAGAAAGAAAGGAAAGATGGAAAGAAGGAAACATGGAAGGAAAGAAAGAAAGAAAGAAATTAAGGAAAGAGAGAAAGAATGAAAGAGAGAATGAAAAAAAGATGTAAGGAAAGAAAGAAAGAGAAAGGAAGGAAAGGTGGAAGGAAAGAAAGAAAGGAAAAATGTTAGGAAAGAAAGAAGGAAAGAAAAAGAAAAGATGGAACGAAAGAAAGAGAGAAGGAAAAAAAGAAAGGAAAGATGGAAGGAAAGAAAGAAAGAGAAATAAGGAAAGAAAGACAAGATGGAAGGAAAGAAAGAAAGAAAGAGAGACGGAAATAAAGAAAGGAAGGAAAGAAGGAAAGAGAAAGAAAGAAAGAAAGAGAAAGAAAGAAAGAAAAAGAAAAGAAAGGTGGTAGGAAAAAAAGAGAGAGAGAGAGAAAGAAAGAAAGAAAGAAAGAAAAAGAGAAAGAAAAGAAAGAAAGAAAGAAAGAAAGAAAGAAAAAAGAAAGAAAAGAAAAGAAAAAAGAAAAAGAAAGAAAGAAAGAAAAGAAAGAAAGAAAGAAAAAGAAAGAAAAAAGAAAGAAAAGAAAGTAGAAAAAAGAAAAAGAAAAAGAAAGAAAGAAAGAAAGAAAGAAAGAAAGAGAAGAGAGAAGGAAAGAAAGAAAGAAAAGAAAGGTGATAGGAAAGAAAGAACGAGAGAAGGAAAGAAAGAAAGAAAGAAAGAAAGAAAGAAAGAAAGAAAAAAAAGAAAAGAGAAGGAAAGAAAGAAAGAAAGAAAGAAAAGAAAGGTGGTAGGAAAAAAAAAAAAGAGAGAAGGAAAGAAGGAGAGAAAGAAAGGAAGAAAGAAAAAGAAAGAGAAGGAAAGAAAAAAGAAAGAAAGAAAGAAAGGAAGGAAAGAAAGAAGGAAAGAAAGATGTAAGGAAAGAAAGAAATAGAAGGAAAGAAAAGATGGAAGGAAAGAAAGAAAGAAAGAGAGAAGGAAAGATGGTAGGAAAGAAAGAAAGAGAGAAGGAAAGAAAGAAACAGAAGGAAAGAAAGAGAGAATGAAAGAAAGAAAAGATGGAAGGAAAGAAAGAGAAAGGAAGGAAAGGTAGAAGGAAAGAAAGAAAGAGAGACGGAAAAAAAGAAAGAAAGAGAAGGAAAGAAAGAGAGAAGGAAATAAAGAAAGGAAAGATGGAAGGAAAGAAAGAAAGAAAGAAAGAAAGAGGAAGGAAAGGTGGAAGGAAAGAAAGAAAGAAAGAGAAAGGAAAGATGGAAGGAAATAAAGAAAGAGAAAGGAAGGAAAGGTGGAAGGAAAAAAGAAATAAAGAAAGGAAAGATGCTAGGAAAGAAAGAAAGTAAGACAGAAGGAAAGGTGGAAGGAAAAATAGAAAGAAAGAAAGAAAGGAAAGAAAGAAAGAAAGAAAAAAGAAAGAGAAAGGATGCAAAGGTGGAAGGAAAAAAAGAAGGAAAGGAAAGAGAGAAGGAAAGAGAGAAAGAATAGATGGAAGGAAAGAAAGAGAGAAAGAAGAAAAGAAAATAAATAAAGAAAAAGAAAGAAAAAGGAAGGAAAGAAAGAAAGGAAAGAGAGAAGGAAAAGATGGAAGGAAAGAAAGAAGTAAGGAAAGATAGAAAGCAAGGGGGGATGGAGGAAGAAGGGAAGGAAGGACATCCCCTACATCAGTGTACTCACTGGGAGGCAGGAGGGGCTGGATGGATGGATGGATGGATGGATCAGACAGCCCTTTTCCTCTTCTGTTTGTTGGGCTTCAGCATGAATCTTCCCGCCCACACATCTCCTTCTCTGAGGTAGAGCAGAGAACACTGCCAAGGAGAGTGGGCGGGGCAGACACAGGAGGAGAGGGCTGGAGGAGGAGGAGCAGAAGCAGGTCTCTCCTCTCCTGTCTGGCTGTGAGGGCAGCAGGGAGAGGGGGGAGATCTGTCAGAGCAGGCTCTGCTGAGCGGCTCTCCCTGTCTGTGATCCGGAGCTGTATGTGAGCTCCGATCACAGAGTAACTTTCACTCGCAGCCTGTCTCTCTCCCTGTAGCAGGGAGAGGACACAGAACTTTGCTGCTGGAAGAGTCAGCTCTCTAATTAGGTAAACTAGCTGGCCGTGGGAGGCCCCTGAGAGGGCGAGGCCTTAGGCCATCGCCTAATTTGCCTAATTAGAGAGCCGCCTCTGCTAGGGGGTGATCATGGGGTTCAGTGTTCCCTAGGTGTTTCTAACTGTGGGGGGAGTGGACTGACAGGAAGTGTAGAGAGATTGCTGTTCCTGATCACTAGGAACAGACAATCTCTCTCTCTACTCCCCTGACAGAATGGGGATCTGTTTGTTTACATTGACAGATCCCCATTCTGCCTCTCTGTGGAGCGATCGTGGGTGGCCAGCGGATCAGCTCCGGCAGCACACGCACTGTATCTATTACACGAACTGATGTGTAATAGATACAGCACTGTGCCTGGTGTGAAACGCGTCAGCAGCTGTACAGTTAGCCCGTACCCATTTGTGATGCTTTTATGTCCATTTATATACAATAAAGGTGGATTTTTTTTGGAGTGCGGCTATCTAGCTATTCATTTTTCCTATCACTCCAGTTTCAAACAGAGCCTGCAGCCTGCTTGATTGTGGAGACAGCTGAATCTAGGAGAGGTAAATTACCTGTGAGCGGTGAACTTCCTCATTACACGAACCGACGTACCGGTATGTGGATTCGCGCAACAGAGCCAACCTGCCGCCGTATATCGGCAGCGGCAGGTCCACAAGTGGTTAAAGGATAACTACACTTTCCTGCTTGTGTGATTGGCTCACTGATTTTCCCAGAAGTCTACACTAGGATACAAGTCAGATTTCAGGCATCCCCTGCAACAAAAATGTCATCTAAAGGGATGCAGGCCCTGCAGGTTTCCTCATTAGAGCCCTGCAGGTGCAGCAGCTTGTTGATAATTAACCATCTCAATACAGTGCATTTTCACCCCCTTGCTGACCAAGCCATTTTTCAGCTTCCAGCGCTGTCGCACTTTGAATGACAATTGTGCGGTCATGCGACGTGGCTCCCAAACAAAATAGGCGTCCTTTTTTACACAAATAGAGCTTTCTTTTGGTGGTATTTGATCACCTCAGCGGTTTTAATTTTTTTGCGCTATAAACAAAAGAAGAGCAACAAGTTTGAAAAGAAAAACAATATTTTTTACTTTTTGCTATAATAAATATGCATTTTAATTTTTTTTTAAAACAAATTTTTTCCTCCGTTTAGGCCAATACGTATTTTTTTACATATTTTTGGCAAAAAAAATTGCAATAAGCATATATTGATTGGGTTTGCGCAAAAGTTATAGTGCCTACAAAATAGGGGATAGATTTATTGCATTTTTATTATTTTTTTTTTTACTAGTAATGGCGGCGATCTGCGATTTTTATCGTGACTGCGATATTACGGCGGACATATCGGACACTTTTGACACATTTTTGGGGACCATTCACATTTATACAGGGATCCGTGCAATGAAACAGCATTGATTACTGTATAAATGTCACTGGCAGGGAAGGGGTTAACCACTAGGGGGCGCTGAAGGGGTTAACACGTTCCCTGGGAGTGATTCTAACTGTAGGGGGAGGGGATTGACAAAGTAGGAGACCGATCAGTGTTTTTCTGTATTTAGAACACACCATCGGTCTCCTCTCCTCTGACAGGACTGTGGATCTGTGTGTTTACACACACAGATCCACAGTCCTGCTGTGTTACCGGGCAATCGCGGGTGCCTGTCAGAGATCGCGGCTGCGGGCACGCGCACCGAGTCTCTAGTAACACGGCAGGCGCGCGCGCGTCCTGCTGGTGGCACGCGCGCGCCCCCTGGTGGGCCGAAAAGGCGAGGATGTCATATGACGCCCTCCCGCCACGAGAGCTGCGCTGCCTGGCCGTCAATAGACAGCCGGCGGGCAGCAGGTGGTTAAGAAACCATTCCCATTAGATTCACTTACCACATAGACACAGACAAACAAACAGAGATTCCTTCAGAATAACAAAAGGTAGGAATCTGCTACAAAGTTTGTTACAATCTCTGCAATGCACATAGATCACCCAGAAGGGAATGTTTTCTCAACAAATTGGAGTTACTCTTTAAGGCTGCATCCATGTTATCGCTTTTCGTGAACATGTGCAAAAATGCGTTGCGCATATGCACTTTGTCACACTTTCAATGGGTTGCCCTACACGCAACAAACGTGATGGAACAAAAAAAAAGGGAACAAACATGGCAAGGAATCTCATGCCTCTTTTTTCGCACATTTTCTTGCATGAAAACACGTCTGTTTCACTTCGCAATAAATGTCACAGCAAACACAACACACATTTTGTGCATGTCCCCGAAATGCCATAGTGTGAATGCAGCAGGTCCCATTCACCCCTGAACGTTTTATAGTTCAAAGCTTCAAAATGCTCAACATACAAAATCACCCGTTTTTCAGTTGTTCCTGTTCATACCTAAGCATAGTAGGCTTAAAGAATATCTCATGAGATAATTGAATCATGTGACACATTTTCTCCAATTATGTCACGAGATGTTGAAAATGTCAATTCACTATCACCTTACGAGTTATTTACCTCACAAACCAAAAACATTAGGTAAATAAAATGGCGTCACAGTCAATTCACTAAAGAAAATGAATAGTTAAATGCATGAGTTAAATAAGTAATGGTCAAGGCATGAGGTATTTAACCACTTCACACCCGGCCAATGTACATATACGGCCGGGTGGGAGCCGTCTACTTCTGAATGGACGTTCCGGAACGTCCTTCAGAAGTAGAGGGATCGCGCGCGCGCGTGCCCGCGCAGCGGCGCGATCCCGATGCGGCCGTGTCACCCGGACACGGCGCATCTCGGATCGGCAGGAGGGCTTGGTGATTGGCCCTCCTGATCACATGACGGCCGTGTCGAATCACAGCCGTCATGTGATGTAAACAAACAGCCGGTTGCTAGGCAATCGGCCCTCCTCTCCTCACACGGAAGTTGTCGGTGAGGAGAGGAGAGCGGATCGCTGCAGCCGGCTGGTGATCAGTGAGTATTAGCTGTTTTTTTTACAGTTTTTTACTCACTGATCACCAGTGTAGTGTCCCCACAGTAAAACACACATGTCCCCACAGTAAAACACACATGTCCCCAAAACACACATGTCCCCAAATAATAAAAACACATGTCCCTCACATATGTCCCAGTAAAATAACATGTGCCAATGATTATCTGCACACATATGTCCGTGATCACCTGCACACCCCTTTTACATGATCAAGGAGAAAATATTGTTTTTTTTTCAAAATTTCCGCTATGTTTTCGCTTATATCGCAAAAAATAAAAAACGGAGTCGCGAATAAATACCACCAAACTAAAGCTCTATTTGTGCGAACAAAATGATAAAAAATTCATTTGGTTACAGCATTGCATGACCGCGCAATTGTCACTGAAAGTGCGAGAGCGCTGAAAGCTGAAAATTGGTCTGGGCAGGAAGGGTGTTTAAGTGCACAGTATTGTAGTGGTTAAAGAAGGTAAAAATATAATTGCCAATTTGGAGTAGTCTCTACCTTTTTGGATCAGTTTCTCAACAGTAATACATAGAAACCTAAATATGGAAAAACATATGGAAAAAGAATCATTGTGGCTGATCTATTTGTCCTGTTTATCGTTATTATTGAAAGTGAAAGGAAATCCCAAATTTTGGGTTGCCCCCAGAAAAGAAATAGAGGGGAAATCTTCCAATGGGGTCACTAGTTCTGGCTACTTGGGGGTCCCCAAGGGATTCTTTTGATTTGCATGGATTTCCTCTCACTTCCTGTTTTGTCTATGTGACAAAGGGAAAATCTCCCCAATGTCAGTTTACATTTTTATTAGTGGTAGAGTATTTACAGTTTATCTCGGTGGCCTGTGCGTGAAGTTTTGACGTCACGTCCATCCCGGCAGTAATAAATACTGCCATGTACTGGAAAGCCAAGATCGTTCTGTTTTTTTTTTTTAATCTCAGGCTTTCCAGCCTAGAGGAGAGATGTGGGGTCTTATTGACCCCACATCTCTCCATAAAGAGGATCTGACGTGCACTATTCCAATTACAAGGGATGTTTGCATTTCTTGTAATAGGAAATAAAGCAATTAAAAAGAAAAAGAAAAAAAAAAAAAAGAAAGAAAATTAAAGGGAAAGTTTATGAAAATAAAATAAACAATAAAAAAAAAAAATTAAAGTGCCCCCGTCCCCACGTACTTGCACACAGAAGCGAACGCATACGTACGTCATGCCCCCTTATATGTAAATTACGCTCAAACCACACATGTGACATATCGCCGCGAACGTTAGAGCAAGAGCAAAAATTCTATCCCAAGGCCTTCTCTGTAAACAATAAAAAACTCTAAACAGGTAACCTATAAAAATGTTTAAAGCGTTGCCTATGGAAATTTTTAAGTACCGAAGTTTGGCGCCATTCCACGAGTGTGCGTAATTTTAAAGCGTGACATGTTAAGTATCTATCTACTCGGCGCAACATCATCTTTCACATTATACAAAAAAATTGGGCTAACTTTAGTGTTTTTTTTTTTTTTTAATTCATGAAACTGTTTTTTTTCCCAAAAATAAAGGTTTTGATACCATGTGACATAAAAAGTTGCAATGGCAATTTTATTCCCTAGGGCAGTGAACCTTGGCACTCCAGATGTTTTGGAACAATATTTCCGATGATGCTCAATAGGGATGGGCCCGGTGTTCGATTCAAACCCATGTTCGAATAGAACATCGGCCATTCGTCCGCTCGCCGAGTTCAGAACTCTGAGGGCCGTTCTCATCAAACTCGCGTGATGCGAACGGTCCACAATGCACTGCGCCAGTCACAGTGCATTGCTGGCTGATGATTGGCCAAGCATGCACTGTGACCCTGCATGCTTGGCCAATCATAGAGCCAGTAGCGAGGAGAGCAATAATTGGCCACAGGCAGGATGCCTGTGGCCAATTATAGCTTAGGGGGTTTAGTACACGCCCCACACTATATAAGGCCGCTGCGCCGGCGGCCTTGTGTAGTGTGTTCCGGCGTTGAGGGAAAGAGGATTGATAGGCAGGGACAGTGTAAACTATTTTTCAATCATTTCCGTGTGGGGAAAGTGTAGGGAAAGAGGAAAAATAGGCAGGGATAGTGTGTTCTTCTCAGGCATTTGCGTGTGGGGAAAGTGTAGGGAAAGAGGAATAGTGTGTTCTTCTCAGGCATTTGCGTGTGGGGAAAATGCTGTCCTCTACCAATACAGCCATCTGCAGGAGTTAGTGTGTGTGCTGTGTGAGTCCAGCACAGCACAGTATAAACCTGCACCTGTATCTACCATTTTGTGCAGTTCTCCATTAATCCAGCCATCTCCAGAAGTTAGTGTGTGTGTTGTGTGAGTTTAGCACAGCACAGTATACAACCTGCACCTGTATCTGCCCTTCTGCCCTGGTGTAATCTAATCCAGCCATCTGCAGGAGTTATTGTGTGTGTTGTGTGAGCACAGCACAGTATACAACCTGCACCTGTATCTGCCCTTCTGCCCTGGTGTCATCTAATCCAGCAATCTGCAGGAGTTAGTAATTGTGTTATGTGAGTGCAGCACAGCACAGTATACAACCTGCACCTGTATCTGCCCTTCTGCCCTGGTGTCATCTAATCCAGCCATCTGCAGGAGTTAGTAATTGTGTTGTGTGAGTGCAGCACAGCACAGTATACAACCTGAACCTGTATCTGCCCTTCTGCCCTGGTGTCATCTAATCCAGCCATCTGCAGGAGTTAGTAATTGTGTTGTGTGAGTGCAGCACAGCACAGTATACAACCTGAACCTGTATCTGCCCTGGTGTCATCTAATCCAGCCATCTGCAGGAGTTAGTAATTGTGTTTTGTGAGTGCAGCACAGCACAGTATACAACCTGCACCTGTATCTGCCCTTCTGTCCTGGTGTCATCTAATCCAGCCATCTGCAGGAGTTATTGTGTGTGTTGTGTGAGTGCAGCACAGCACAGTATACAACCTGTATCTGCCCTTCTGCCCTGGTGCCGGCGGCCTTGTGTAGTGTGTTCCGGCGTTGAGGGAAAGAGGATTGATAGGCAGGGACAGTGTAAACTATTTTTCAATCATTTCCGTGTGGGGAAAGTGTAGGGAAAGAGGAAAAATAGGCAGGGATAGTGTGTTCTTCTCAGGCATTTGCGTGTGGGGAAAGTGTAGGGAAAGAGGAATAATAGGCAGGGATAGTGTGTTCTTCTCAGGCATTTGCTTGTGGGGAAAGTGCTGTCCTCTACCAATACAGCCATCTGCAGGAGTTAGTGTGTGTGCTGTGTGAGTCCAGCACAGCACAGTATAAACCTGCACCTGTATCTACCATTTTGTGCAGTTCTCCATTAATCCAGCCATCTCCAGAAGTTAGTGTGTGTGTTGTGTGAGTGCAGCACAGCACAGTATACAACCTGCACCTGTATCTGCCCTTCTGCCCTGGTGTAATCTAATCCAGCCATCTGCAGGAGTTATTGTGTGTGTTGTGTGAGCACAGCACAGTATACAACCTGCACCTGTATCTGCCCTTCTGCCCTGGTGTCATCTAATCCAGCAATCTGCAGGAGTTAGTAATTGTGTTATGTGAGTGCAGCACAGCACAGTATACAACCTGCACCTGTATCTGCCCTTCTGCCCTGGTGTCATCTAATCCAGCCATCTGCAGGAGTTAGTAATTGTGTTGTGTGATTGCAGCACAGCACAGTATACAACCTGAACCTGTATCTGCCCTTCTGCCCTGGTGTCATCTAATCCAGCCATCTGCAGGAGTTAGTAATTGTGTTGTGTGAGTGCAGCACAGCACAGTATACAACCTGAACCTGTATCTGCCCTTCTGCCCTGGTGTCATCTAATCCAGCCATCTGCAGGAGTTAGTAATTGTGTTTTGTGAGTGCAGCACAGCACAGTATACAACCTGCACCTGTATCTGCCCTTCTGTCCTGGTGTCATCTAATCCAGCCATCTGCAGGAGTTATTGTGTGTGTTGTGTGAGTGCAGCACAGCACAGTATACAACCTGTATCTGCCCTTCTGCCCTGGTGCCGGCGGCCTTGTGTAGTGTGTTCCGGCGTTGAGGGAAAGAGGATTGATAGGCAGGGACAGTGTAAACTATTTTTCAATCATTTCCGTGTGGGGAAAGTGTAGGGAAAGAGGAAAAATAGGCAGGGATAGTGTGTTCTTCTCAGGCATTTGCGTGTGGGGAAAGTGTAGGGAAAGAGGAATAATAGGCAGGGATAGTGTGTTCTTCTCAGGCATTTGCTTGTGGGGAAAGTGCTGTCCTCTACCAATACAGCCATCTGCAGGAGTTAGTGTGTGTGCTGTGTGAGTCCAGCACAGCACAGTATAAACCTGCACCTGTATCTACCATTTTGTGCAGTTCTCCATTAATCCAGCCATCTCCAGAAGTTAGTGTGTGTGTTGTGTGAGTGCAGCACAGTATACAACCTGCACCTGTATCTGCCCTTCTGCCCTGGTGTAATCTAATCCAGCCATCTGCAGGAGTTATTGTGTGTGTTGTGTGAGTCTAGCACAGCACAGTTTACAACCTGCACCTGTATCTGCCCTTCTGCTCTGGTGTCATCTAATCCAGCCATCTGCAGGAGTTAGTAATTGTGTTATGTGAGTGCAGCACAGCACAGTATACAACCTGCACCTGTATCTGCCATTCTGCCCTGGTGTCATCTAATCCAGCCATCTGCAGGAGTTAGTAATTGTGTTGTGTGAGTGCAGCACAGCACAGTATACAACCTGAACCTGTATCTGCCCTTCTGCCCTGGTGTCATCTAATCCAGCCATCTGCAGGAGTTAGTAATTGTGTTGTGTGAGTGCAGCACAGCACAGTATACAACCTGAACCTGTATCTGCCCTTCTGCCCTGGTGTCATCTATCCAGCCATCTGCAGGAGTTAGTAATTGTGTTGTGTGAGTGCAGCACAGCACAGTATACAACCTGCACCTGTATCTGCCCTTCTGCCCTGGTGTCATCTAATCCAGCCATCTGTAGGAGTTAGTGTGTGTGTTGTGTGAGTGCAGCACAGCACAGTATACAACCTGCACCTGTATCTGCCCTTCTGCCCTGGTGTCATCTAATCCAGCCATCTGCAGGAGTTAGTGTGTGTGTTGTGTGAGTGCAGCACAGCACAGTATACAACCTGCACCTGTATCTGCCCTTCTGCCCTGGTGTCATCTAATCCAGCCACCTGCAGGAGTTAGTGTTTGTGTTGTGTGAGTGCAGCACAGCACAGTATACAACCTGCACCTGTATCTGCCCTTCTGCCCTGGTGTCATCTAATCCAGCCATCTGCAGGAGTTAGTGTGTGTGTTGTGTGAGTGCAGCACAGCACAGTATACAATCTTAACCTGTATCTGCCCTTCTGCCCTGGTGTCATCTAATCCAGCCATCTGCAGGAGTTAGTGTGTGTGTTGTGTGAGTGCAGCACAGCACAGTATACAACCTGAACCTGTATCTGCCCTTCTGCCCTGGTGTCATCTAATCCAGCCATCTGCAGGAGTTAGTGTTTGTGTTGTGTGAGTGTAGCACAGCACAGTATACAACCTGAACCTGTATTTGCCCTTCTGCCCTGGTGTCATCTAATCCAGCCATCTGCAGGAGTTAGTGTTTGTGTTGTGTGAGTGCAGCACAACACAGTATACAACCTGCACCTGTATCTGCCCTTCTGCCCTGGTGTCATCTAATCCAGCCATCTGCAGGAGTTAGTAATTGTGTTGTGTGAGTGCAGCACAGCACAGTATACAACCTGAACCTGTATCTGCCCTTCTGCCCTGGTGTCATCTAATCCAGCCATCTGCAGGAGTTATTGTGTGTGTTGTGTGAGTGCAGCACAGCACAGTATACAACCTGCACCTGTATCTGCCCTTCTGCCCTGGTGTCATCTAATCCAGCCATCTGCAGGAGTTAGTGTGTGTGTTGTGTGAGTGCAGCACAGCACAGTATACAACCTGCACCTGTATCTGCCCTTCTGCCCTGGTGTCATCTAATCCAGCCATCTGCAGGAGTTAGTAATTGTGTTGTGTGAGTGCAGCACAGCACAGTATACAACCTGAACCTGTATCTGCCCTTTTGCCCTGGTGTCATCTAATCCAGCCATCTGCAGGAGTTAGTGTGTGTGTTGTGTGAGTGTAACACAGCACAGTATACAACCTGAACCTGTATCTGCCCTTCTGCCCTGGTGTCATCTAATCCAGCCATCTGCAGGAGTTATTGTGTGTGTTGTGTGAGTGCAGCACAACACAGTATACAACCTGCACCTGTATCTGCCCTTCTGCCCTGGTGTCATCTAATCCAGCCATCTGCAGGAGTTAGTGTGTGTGTTGTGTGAGTGCAGCACAGCACAGTATACAACCTGCACCTGTATCTGCCCTTCTGCCCTGGTGTCATATAATCCAGCCATCTGCAGGAGTTAGTAATTGTGTTGTGTGAGTGCAGCACAGCACAGTATACAACCTGAACCTGTATCTGCCCTTCTGCCCTGGTGTCATCTAATCCAGCCATCTGCAGGAGTTAGTGTGTGTGTTGTGTGAGTGTAACACAGCACAGTATACAACCTGAACCTGTATCTGCCCTTCTGCCCTGGTGTCATCTGCAGGAGTTAGTAATTGTGTTGTGTGAGTGCAGCACAGCACACTATACAACCTGCACCTGTATCTGCCCTGGTGTCATCTAATCCAGCCATCTGCAGGAGTTAGTGTGTGTGTTGTGTGACTCCAGCACAATATACACTACCCAATAGCTGTTTTTCCCATCTCCCTGCAGGCCATTGCAATGTCTGGAAGGCCAACAAGGAGAGGCAGACAGTCACGAGCCAAGAAAACAGGGCAAGCGGGCTCTGTGTCTAGAGACAACAGTGCTGGTCGTGGACGCGGTGCATCGTCATCAGCACGTGGCCATGGGACACGCTTGTCCTTATTTTCGGCAGCTGGACATGTTGAGCCGCATCATGCCGAAGGCTTGGTAGAGTGGATGACCAAGCCCCCCTCATCCTCCTCATCCTCTCTCACCCAGGCTCAGGGTACTGGCAAAGCAACTGCCAACACATACTCAATGGCATCAGTCACCCATTCCCTAGACCGACCATGTCCTCCTGAGGAGTCCCCCGAACTGTTTGAGCACAGTATTGGGTAGATGCTCCAGGAAGATGCCCAGCATTTTGAAGGCTCCGATGATGATACCCAGCTAGAGGAAGGCAGTATCGTGAGCGCAGAGAGAGGAGATGCTCAAGGACAGCAATCTGGCAGTCATGTTCCACCAGCTGCAGCATACTGCCAGGTTTGCTCCAGTGGTGAAGAGGGAGGGGATGAGGAGGTCACTGACTCCACGTGGGTGCCTGAACGGAGGAGGAGGAGGTGGCACATCTCCAACGAGGCAGGATGCCCTCCGGGGTCCAGCTTGAGGGCAGCACACCAACTGAATCACACCGCAGAGCTCCGCCTGTGCAGGTCGCTGCCTCTGCGCGTTATTACAAAAGTTCTTTGGCGTGGGCCTTTTTTGAGACGAGTGCATAAGATCGCACCACTGCTATTTGCAACATATGTCTCAAGCGTATCTCGCGTGGCCAAAACATCAGCCGCTTGGGCACCACAAGCATGACCAGACATATGTTGACCTGCCATGCAGCTCGTTGGCAAGCGCACCTTAAAGACCCACACCAAAGAACAAAGCAGACCTCTCCTTGCTCCTCATCAGCTGGGATCTCAAACCCCACTGTACCTTTAGTCCTCTCTGAAAGCTGCACCGAGAGGAATGAAGTTGTAGAATTAGGTGTGTCACAGCCAAGTACTTGCGGGCACTCTGCTAGCAGTACACTGACGTCCGATTGTACCAGGCAAATTTCCCTGCCCCAGCTCCTGGACCGTCAAAAGAAGTTCACTCCCAGCCATCCACATGCCCAGCGGTTGAATGCTAGCTTGGCTAAATTGCTAGCACTTCAACTGCTGCCTTTTCAGTTGGTAGACTCGGTCCCCTTCCGTGAGTTTGTGAAATGTGCGGTTCCTCAGTGGCAGGTTCCCAAACGCCACTTTTTCTCACGGAAGGCGATTCCGGCTCTCTACCGGCATGTGGAAGGCAATGTCTTGGCCTTGCTGGACAGGGTGGTCAGCGGTAAGGTGCATATTACCGCTGACTCATGGTCCAGCAGGCATGGACAGGGATGTTACCTATCTTTCACGGCCCATTGGGTCACTCTTTTGGCAGCTGGGAAGGATGCAGGACAAGGTGCAGTAGTGTTAGAGGTTGTTTCACCACCACGCCTCCAAAATGCTACTACTGGTTGTGACACACCTCTCTCCTCCACCCCCTCCTCTTCCTCCATGGCCTCTTCGAGTGCTCTGTCCTCGGAACCAGCGGTGCTCCGTAGGTGTCCAAGGGGCTACGCAAGTACACAGGCAAAAAGATGCCATGCCGTGCTTGTGCTGGTGTGTTTGGGGGACAGGAGCCACACTGGGGCAGAGGTTCTGTCAGCTCTGCAGGGGCAGGCCAAGAGGTGGTTGACGCCACGCCAGCTTAAGCCAGGAATGGTGGTTTGTGACAATGGCACCAACCTCATCTCTGCCCTGCGACAGGGACAACTGACCCATGTGCCATGTATGGCTCACATCCTTAACCTGGTGGGGCAGTGGTTCTTGGGCAGGTACCCAGGGTTACAGGATGTCCTGAGGCAGGCCAGGAAAGTCTGTGTGCATTTCCGCCGATCATATAATGCCAGTGCTTGGCTGGCTTAGCTGCAAAAAGAGTTGAACCTGCCCAAGAACCGCCTTATATGTGACATGCCCACCAGGTGGAACTCAACGTTGGCCATGCTGCAGCGACTGCGTGGAATAATGGACAGGGCACTTGAGGCAGAACAGAGGCAGGAAGAGGAGGACTTCCTTGCCTCTCAAGGCCCCCTTTATCCAGACAGTGTTCCTTCTCTCCCACCCATCACACAGGAAGAGGATGAGGAGGAGGAGGAGGATTGTGTCAGCATGGAGGTGGAGACTGGCACTCAGCATCAGCAGCAGCAGTCTTTTTATTGATGATTTACAGTCCCAAAAAAACGGTGGACTTGTACGTGGCTGGGAGGAGGTGGCTGCAGATCATGTCGTCCTCAGTGACCCAGAAGACTCCGGACCGAATGCCTCAGCTAACCTACGTTGCATGGCCTCCCTGATCCTGCAAAGCCTGCGGAAGGATCCTCGTATTCTTCGGATCAAGGAGAGGGACCATTACTGGCTGGCCACTCTCCTTGATCCACGGTACAAGGGTAAGGTTGCGGACCTTATCTTGCCGTTGCAGAGGGAGCAGAGGATGAGACATCTCCGGGAGGCCTTGCAGAAAGGTCTGTGCAATGCGTTCCCAAAGACTGGGAGGTTACAAACTCCTGGTCCTGGACAACGAGTTGCTGAGGCTTCGGTCAGTAGCAGAAGGAGCGGTGGGGAAGGTGGACGTCTGACCTATGCGTTCAGACAATTTTTTAGTCTGCAGTCCCAAGGTATGATCGGTTCCAGCAACCATCACCAGCGTCTGATATACATGGTGCAGGAATACCTTGGGGCAAGGTCAGACTTGGACACCTTTCCCACCGAAAATCCTCTGGCTTACTGGGTCTTGAGGATGGATCACTGGCCAGAGCTTGCACAGTATGCAATTGAGCTACTGGCCTGTCCTGCATCCATTGTTCTTTCGGAACGCACATTCAGTGCTGCTGGAGACTTTGTCACCGATCACAGGGAGCGCCTGTCCACAGACTCGGTTGATCGACTGACCTTCATAAAGATGAATCAGTCTTGGATCACCACCAGCTACCAGTCACCTGAAGCTGATATAACTGAATAATTTATTTTGAAATGTCACATCCCTTCAAGACTGCCTATGCTGATGCTGAGTGACTGTCCTGTTATGTTGACTGACTTTCCTGTTTCTCCTCAATGATCCTGATGATAGCTTGGAAGAACAATTTTGTTTCTGGGTGCTAAGGCCCAATTTTTCAGCCCCTGTTTAACAGGGGCGTGTAATTACAATTTTTTATGCAATGCTTTGCAACAGGTCTCATTGCTGTGCTCCAAGTACAGTATCTGTGAGGGGTTGCAGTGTTGTGGCACCAGCACCAGTGCCTAAGGCACAATTTTTCAGCCCATGTTTAACAGGGGCGTGTAATTACAATTTTTTATGCAATACTTTGCAACAGGTCTCATTGCTGTGCTCCAAGTACAGTATCTGTGAGGGGTTGCAGTGTTGTGGCACCAGCACCAGTGCCTAAGGCACAATTTTTAAGCCCCTGTTTAACAGGGGCGTGTAATTACAAATCTTGATCTAATAATTCACAGCAGGACCCATTCCTGCGCCCACCAAGAGTAACTGTGAGGGCTTACAGTGTTGTGGCAACACCGTCCACCACCACCACCAAAGGCCCAATTTTTCTGCCCCTGTTCAACAGGTGCATGCAATTACAATTCTTGATCTAATAATTCACAGCAGGGCCCATTCTTGCGCCCACCAAGAGTAACTGTGAGGGCTTACAGTGTTGTGGCAACACCGTCCACCACCACCACCACCAAAACCACCACCAAAGGCCCAATTTTTCTGCCCCTGTTCAACAGGTGCATGCAATTACAATTCTTGATCTAATAATTCACAGCAGGGCCCATTCCTGCACCCACTAAGAGTAACTGTGAGGGCTTACAGTGTTGTGGCAACACCGTCCACCACCACCACCAAAGGCCCAATTTTTCTGCCCTTGTTCAACAGGTGCATGCAATTACAATTCTTGATCTAATAATTCACAGCAGGGCCCATTCCTGCGCCCACCAAGTGTAACTGTGAGGGCTTACAGTGTTGTAGCACCAGCACCACCAAAGGCCCAATTTTTCCTAACACTGTTCAACAATGTAATTACAATTCCTGATATAATAGTTCACAGTAGGGCGTTCCAGCGCCCACCAAGAGTAGCTGTGAGGGCTTACAGTGTTGTGGCAACACCAACATCTAATGGGGCAAATTTCTGCAGAGTATATACGGCAGGCCCCTACTTTCAAACATCCAACTTAGAAAAGACTCCTACTTGCAAACGGAAGGAGAAAACAGGAAGTCAGAGGAAAGCTACCCCTAGGAAGGAAAATTCTATCCTGTTAGATTTAATTTGGGAAAGGGGTATCTCCTCTCTACTGATGCTTTATCACCAATCCTTGATTCAATAAAAACTTTTCCAAAAACATTTGTCATTGGGACGGAAAGTGAGGTGAAATGTTCTGAACAGGTGCACAGACAGCAAAACAAATGTTACAGGGGTGATAACCATTCCCTATGTTCTCCAAAAAGCGTAAAAATAGATTTTTTTGGATGGAGCTACACATAAAAATGTACCTGTTCAAAATTACAAACCGATTCTACTTAAGAACAAACCTACAGTCCCTGTCTTGTTTGCACCGCCTGTATACTGCTGTTCAGAGTATATAGGGTTGTAGGTATAGGGTTTTATTTTGGGTGAGGGGGTTCCCCTTAATATCCATTATTTTTAAAATAATTTTAGAAAAAAAAATAATTAAAAATAAATAATTTTGGGGAAAAAAATAATTTTAGAAAAAAAAAATAATTAATATATAAAATAAATAATTTTAGAAAAAAAAATAAAAATAAATCATTTTTTTAAAAAATAATGTTTGGAAACAAAAAACAAAATATAATTTTTGAAAAAAAAAAATATAATAAAAAAAATACATTT
This sequence comes from Lithobates sylvaticus, assembly GCA_028564925.1. Lineage (NCBI taxonomy): Eukaryota > Metazoa > Chordata > Amphibia > Anura > Ranidae > Lithobates > Lithobates sylvaticus. The sequence goes on from CM053029.1 coordinate 379,633,524, forward strand.
TAGAAAAAAAATAAAAATGTTCGAAAAAAGAACATTCAAACATTTTTATTTTTTTCTAAAATAATTTTTTCTAAAATAATTTTATTTATTTTTTTTAATTATTATTTTTTTCTAAAATTATTATTTTTTTCTAAAATTATTATTTTTTTCTAAAATTATTATTTTTTTTTTCCAAAAATTTATTTTTTTATTTTTTTGTTTCCAAACATTTTTTTTCAAAAATTATTTTTTTTTTTTTTTTCTAAAATTATTTATTTTTTTTTTTTTCTAAAATTATTTTTTTATATTAATTATTTTTTTTATAAAATATTTTTTTTTCAAAAATATTTTTTTTTTTTTAAAAAAAAATATTTTTTTCAAAAATATTTTTTTTTTCAAAAATAATTTCTTTTTTCAAAAATATTTTTTTTTTAATAATAATTTTTTTTCTAAAATTATTTTTCAATTTTTATTTTTTATTTTTTTTTCTTCTAAAATTATTTTATTTAATTTTTTTTTAAATTATTATTATTTTTTTTTTCTAAAAAGTTTTTTTTTTCAAATTTTTTTTTTTTCAGAAATGTTTTTTTTTCTAAAATCATTTTTTTTGTTGGGTGGGTCATAATGTTTTGGCTGATCATTTCTATCTATTTGGCTGATGTTACTATCTATTTACTAATGACAGCCACATGAGGAATACAAAATAATCAATGTTTGATTGGAAGAGTGAAGTTTCTTTTTAAAGCGTGAAGCTCCAAAGAGAACATGAGCTCCTTTGGCCCCTTTCACAGCAGCGGATCGATCAGATGACAATCGGATGGAAACGGGCATGCAGTCCATTTCCATCCGATCACCCCATAGAGGAGAGCAGGCTGTGTCCGTGTCCGCTCTGCACAGCCAATACAAATAGACTTCAGTGGGGACAAATGCGCTTATCCAGCTTTTTAGTTTAGCAACTAGCTTTCCAATGGAAAAAAAACATAAAAAAAACCTCAAGCAAACATTCTCAAAAACACCTGCATAATACAAAAAGAAAGGGCCTAAATGCATGTGCGTTTCAGCTGTGTTTTATTTGCGATGTTCAATGCGTGTTGTTACATGTTATGATGCGCTATTATGCTATTCAACAAACCTCACAAGAGTGTAGAACAGAAAAAAAAAAATGGTCATTGGAATTTTCCCAATTCACACTGCAAAACAGCACAGTGAGGTGAACACCGTTATTTATAACACTAGGACCAGAGATCATTCCAAGTGTCCCCTGAACTCATCTCTAGCCAAATTCCAACATTTTTTTTTACTCCAATGAACTGCAATGAAATCCCATTAAAAAAAAGGAAGGCGCGGGGGGAGGTGACCCGGCCTTCAACTTATTTGGAGTTAAAAGAGTGCGAGTTTGGAGTTTGGGTAGAGATGAGTCCGGAGGACACCCAAGCTCATTTCTAGTTAGGATTAGGATTTCTAGAAGTTCTTGGCACATGCCCTTCGGACAAAAGTCTGACGCTTGGTTGGCCAACAATCCGATCGTGTGTACGGGGCTTCACTCTCCTCATGCCTCTCTTGGAGTCCACTGCGGCTTGTGCCTCTACCTTACAAAGGAGCTGGACCGGACTCATTACACTCTGAGCTCCCCTTCCTCTGACTTCATTTGTTGTGGCCCCTTTTGTGTGGTCTGTCACCCCTTTTTCAATGAGTAGATTAAGCTTTGTTTTTTCATGAGCTTCTGGTATTTTTTCTTTTGTTTTTGCCTTAATGGCTGAACAATTTGTTAAATATTTATTGTGCTAATAAATTTTAATATTTAACGATTTTTCTTGTTTAAACTAATAAAAGTGCTGTGGCCGGCTCAAAGCCAAGGTTGGTACTGTGTGGTTTTATTATTAGCATTTATGCTTTTTTTTTGCTAGTTTGATTGTGGAATGCAGTTCCATGTAAAGTGGTGCAATCTTAAAGTGACACTACACAATATCCTTATTTATCCAAAAATAATCCATACACATCCATTACTTCACTGCTTGCCGACCAGCCGCTGCAATTTTACTTTTGACCACTAGGGGTGAGCATGCCCCGCCCGCATCATTTGCCCAGAGCCAATGCGAGTGCCCGGCGGGAGCTATGACCACCGGGCACCCGCGAATGCCCGTGACAGAGAGAGAACCAGGATCTGTTTGTGTAAACACACAATCCCGGTTCTTTCAAGGGAAAAGAGACAGATCATGTGTTCATACTATGTATGATCACCGATCTCTCTCTCCTCCTAGACAGTCCCATCCCACCTACAGTTAGAACACACCTAGGGAACACAGTTAACCCCTTGATCAACCCCTAGTGTAAACCCATCCCCTGCCAGTGACATTTATACAGTAATCAGTGAATTTTTATAGCACTGATCGCTGTATAATTGTCAATGGCCCCAAAAATGTGTCCAATTTGCCAGCCGCAATATCGCAGTCCTGATAAAAATTGCAGATCGCCGCCATTACTAGTAAAAAAAAAATAATTATAAAAATGCCATAAATCTATCCTCTATTTTGTAGACGCTATTACTTTTGCGCAAACCAATCAATATACGCTTATTGCGATTTTTATTATCAAAAATATGTAGAAGAATACATATCGGCCTAAAATGAGGAAAAAAATTAGCTTTTTTTAAAACAAAATTGGGGATATTTATTATAGCAAAAAGTACAAAATATTGTGTTTTTTTTTTTTCAAAATTGTCGCTCTTTTTTTGTTTATAGTGCAAAAAATAAAAACCGCAGAGATGATCAAATACCACCAAAAGAAAGCTCTATTTGTGGGAAAAAAAGGGGCGGAGGTGGTTAAGGAGATACTAAACGCTGGTTTAAAAAAAATATATGTAGCACTCACCACCTTTAGGTGGGTGCTAATAGGTAAGTGTCAGGTTAAAGAGGTGGTCCACCCGATTTTTTTTTTTTTTAAAAGTCAGCAGCTACAAATACTGCAGCTGCTGACTTTTAATAAATGGACACTTACCTGTTCCAGATTCCAGCGATGACGTCAGAAGATCGCTCGTCTCTCGGCTGCCCCCCGCCGCCATCCTCTGTCAGGGAATCAGGAAGTGAAGCTTGCGGCTTCACTGCCTGGTTCCCTACTGCGCATGCGTGAGTCGCGCTGCGCGTCTTTATTGGTCCCCGTTGTGTCCTGGGAACTGTGTGTTTCCCAAGACACAACTGGAACCCTCGGATATGGGCGGGCATCCTCGTATATGGGCGGGGCAGCTAGTCCCAGAAGTGGGTGCAGATACCTGTATTATACAGGTATCTGCACCCCCCTCCCCCCTGAAAGGTGCCAATTGTGGGGGAGGAATCCGATAAGCGGAAGTTCCACTTTAGGGTGGAGCTCCGCTTTAAATTGCCAGTGCCTTACTCTTCTTTTTGTTTAGGCCTGGTTGTTAAATTGGTTTGGGGAGGAGTAGTAGAATAGAGGAGGGTGTGACCACCTTTACTCTGCCCTGGAAGACCTCCCTCACTTTCTCCAAGAAATGTTCTGGAAAGTAGGCGGGTCAGACACTGGAGTGCAGGCAGTGTATATGGCCCTGGCCCAATCATTAATTTTTATGGGCAGGGGCGGGACCTAGATATATACTGAGGTCACATGCTTCCTGGAGGGAGATGGGAAGAAATTGAGTCCAGAGGAACGTGCAAAATGTGACTCTAATGCGGCGTACACACGGTTGGAATTTCCGATGGAAACAGTCCGATGGGAGCCTTTCATCGGATTTTCCGACCGTGTGTATGCCCAAAGGTCTTTTTCTGTCGGAATTTCCGACGGACTTTGAATTGAGAACCTGTTCTCAATTTTTCCTACGGAAAACCTTTCTATCGGATTTTCCGATTGTGTGTAGGCAATTCCGACACGCAAAATTCCGACGCATGCTCGGAAACAATTCGACGCATGCTCGGACGCATTAAACTTCCCTTTTATAGTGCTGTCGAACGTGTGTTATGCCGCTGTGTTATTGACTGTCGGAATTTGGTGTGATCGTGTGTAGGCAACAAAGCTTGAGCGGAATTCCGTCGGAATTCCGTTGGAAAAACCGTCAGAGTTTTTTCTGACGAGAATTCCGATCGTGTGTACGAGGCATAAGGAGCAGGCTTGAAGGCCTGGGGGTTCAGAGACCTCAGTGCCGGAGGGTTCAACTACATCAAGCTGTTCAAGAAATCCTGGGAGAAGGAGCCAGGCATCCCGGCTGGGATGGACCTATTCACAAGAAACGGGAAGTAGCTGCAGAGTGGATGGAGTAGACCGGGATGTTATCCAGACTTTCCTGAACTGACCTGGGGAAGATCGCAGGAGGCAAGATGGGCAGGTGAGGCCTGGGACTTCAAGCATCCATTTTACCAAGGTGCTTTTCAGAGGGGCGCCGGTCAGTTCATTTATGGAAAGGGACTTAGCTACTCAAAAAGGGAATCAGAAGGAAGAGGCAGCTCACACTTCCCTTACACACCATTACACATGGAATACCACCAGAAGAAGAAGAAAAGTTATCTGTTCAACCTTTATTGAATGTTTCTGTTGTGAATAGTGTGGGGTGAAAGAACGGAGGTCAACTAGCCGTATGTAATAAACTACCCAGCAGCTCCCAAGGGAGTAGTGCGTTACATATATAATCTATTTAGGTATGTATAAATGATAATAATAAAAATACCTTCAATTGCTCTCAGCCTCCTCCAAATCTCCAATTTATTTTGCTGCTGTGATCCAACTTCCTGTAGAAGGTGGCTATGTTTGTTCCCCATGGTCCCACTATATGTAGGAACATAGCAGATTCTCTCTTGCTCACTGTCAAAATGGACTATAGTATTTGTAGTGTGTATAGAGCAGTGCACATGGCCGCAACTAACGTGCACTGCTCATTCCAAACATATGGAATTATGAGGGAAAAGGAGAGGTTCTGGAGCTCGTAGAGGACAGCACGAGGAGGCAGAAAAATACAGTAAAAACTTTCATGAAAAACAGATTACAGGACCATTAAGTAGTGAATTTGTATGGCTTATTTTTGTAGAATAAGGATATAGTTTAGCGTCATTTTAGAGCGGACTCGAACCCCCATGTCCACCATTCAACCAAGCGGATTCACCATATTGCTGCTCTCCTGCTTCTAAAGCATATTCAGATCATCTGGTGGTTGCAATAGATGTCTAAGGTGCCTTGGTGACCTTGACAACCTGTGACCCTCTTCAGTACCAATTGCTTGGGTTCGTGATTACGTGAGACCTTATCTCACTTTGGGCCTAGTTGTTTTCTGCTAATCGGTTCTCAGAGAAGCCAGCACTGCTGCAACTAGGGACCTCAGCCCATATCGTCCTACTGAATTTAGAGGCACTCGTTGAAGTGTTCATCAGCTGTTACAGCCACAAAAACACAGTAAGATATGATTTAATGAATAATAGATTACAGGGCCATGAAGAGCTATACTCCTTGCACGGACCGACGTACAGGTACATTGATTCACGCAGGAGAGCCGACCTGCGGCAGTATATCTGCGTGAGCTGGTCTGCTAGTGGTTAAAGTGATTGTAAAGTCTCGTTTAACCACTTCAGCCCCGAAGATTTTACCCCCCTTCCTGACCAGTGCACGTTTTACAATTTGGCACTGCGTCGCTTTAACTGGTAATTACTGGTAACTGGTAATGTGATGCTGTACCCAAACGCAATTTGCCTCCTTTTTTTCCCACAAATAGAGCTTTCTTTTGGTGGTAAACAGCGACAATTTTGAAAAGAAAACAATATTTTTGACTTTTTGCTATAATAAATATCCCCAAAAAATGTTTTAAAAACAAATTTCTTCATCAGTTTAAGTCAATATGTATTCTTCTACATATTCTTTCGCAATAAGCGTATATTGATTGGTTTGCGCAAAAGTTATAGCGTCTGCAAACTATGGGAAAGGTTTGTGGCATTTTTATTATTATTATTTTTTTTTTACTAGAAATGGCGGCGATCTGTAATTTTTTGGGGGATTGCGACATTGCGGGGACAGATCAGACACTTTTGACACATTTTTGGGACCATTGACATTTATACAGTGATCAGTGCTATAAAAATGCACTGATTACTGTGTAAATGTCACTGGTAGGGAAGGGGTTAACACTAGGGAGCGATCAAGGGGTTAAATGTGTGTTCCCTCAGTGTGTTCTAACTGTATGGGGATAGGACTGAGTAAGAGAGAAGATATATCATTGTTCCTATTTACTAGGAACAAACAAAATGTCTCCACACACAGAAATCCTCGTGCACACGATCTCGCGTGGCTGGCGGCGAACGCGCTTGTGCACGCGATTGCGCGTGGCCGGTGGCGATCGTGCATGCGATCGTGCATAGCCGGCGCCGATCACGACCGTCGGGCCACGGGCATTGGGTTCGCCGCCGGTGGTGTACGCGCACCCTCTGGCGGGTCTTAAAAGGCCGACGTACCCATACGAGATTTTGCACACACGTGCCACTTTATTGGCACGAGCCAGTCAACAAGTGGTTAAAAAAATAAATAAATAACAAACACGTTATATACTTATCTGCTTTGTTGAAGTGGATTTGCACAGAGCAGCCCGGATCCTCCTCTTTTCAAGTCCCTCTTTGCTGCTCCTGGCCCTTCCCTCCTGTCGAGTGCCCCCACAGCAAGCAGCTTGCTATGGGGCACCCGAGCCGAGTCACAGCTACCTGTGTCCATTCAGACATGAAGCCCCGACCCGGCCACACCCCCTCTATCCCCTGATTGGCTAATGGAGCGAATCGTGCCACTGCTGTGTCTTAGCCAATAAGGAGGAGAGTCCTGGATGGCTAAAACACTCGTGGACATTGCTGGAGAGAGAAGGGGGTGCTGGGGAGGCTGCTACACACAGAAGTTTTTTTTTATCTATAAGATAAAAAAAACTTCTGACTTTACAACTTCTTTAAGGGCCTGTGTCGATGGGGTTTATGCTTGTGTTGATGACTGTTTTAGATGCTTATAAGATCAATCAGAATTCTGCTTCTGGCCCTGAACACCTACTTTGCGGTCCCTAACCTACAGCATATGTAAGTGTAATAAAGTATTTTCTAAAAACCTACTATATTGTAATATAATTTGATTACCAAGGTTTATCTGTAAAAGATGTAACTACTATACAAATGTGTATGTACCAGTTTATTTGTATAAATGTAGCTATTAAGAACTTGCACTGCGTAGCCTCCCTGGTGGTATGATTATATCAGATTTTTGTGTCTCAAAGCGGTACAATTATTTTGCATAGAAATTTGGCCTTTTTTATACTGTGGGCCTGTAATTCTTATCAATAACACACTTAAATCTGTCCAAACCAGAGTCTAGTAGATATCCCGGGTATGATGAAGTTTGAAACATAAAATCATAAATTATAATATAATAAATAAATATAAATAATTATAAAAAATAATAATAAAATAAATTTCCCCCACGATTCACTATCGCTCAATTCTGCAAGTGTTCTAATTTACTATCGCTGTTTTCTAGCTGGTCTAAAACCACTTTTGACATAAAGGGACACTTTTTGGTTGCTATGGACAATCTCAAGTTTCCAGGCAGAAAGTAATAATAAAATTTAACTGCATGCAGGGCACTGGACAAAGCACTGGGGACAAAATAATTTCATACAGTAATGTAATCTGTACATTACAGTGTACTGTATGTGTTATGATTTTTCACTTTTTTTAATTTGCCGCCGGGCCCTGTTCCCGTTCCTCCACGACGCTCACAGGGAACGGAGCCCGGCACACAGGGGCTTCGGGCAGAGGACAGAGCCCACGGAAACAGCGGGGGGACATTGCAGGATCCTGGGGACAAGGTAAGTATACCGCACCAGGATCCTGCAATGCAGTCCTGAGTGTGGCTCGGGGTTACCGCTAATGGTGCTGAAATTTAACCCCGAGCTGGGCTGATTCACACAGGGCATGCGCGCGATCGCGGGCACGCAGCCCTGCTCTGTCGGTGGTGCCGTGTCCCCGAGACACAACGCATCACCGACGGGTGAACAGCCATTGGGCATGGCTGTTCACCATGTGATTGGCCACGATTACGTCACGGCCCATCACAAATGGGTATTCCCTGACATTGAAGATATTAAAGCCAGACACAACCAGGCAAAAAGCATTTTTTAGAAGGAGGTCAGCAATGACGGTTTATATATTTTTCTCACTGCAAGATTCCTTGAAGACTATCTGCAGTTATTCCCAAGTCAAACAGTGCAAATACTGGGGAGATTTGCTAAAACTGGAGAGTGCAAAATCTGACGAAGTTCTGTATAGAAACCAATCAGCTTCTAGGTTTTATTGTCAAAGTTTAATTGAACAAGCTGAAGTTTTAAGATGATTGCCTACCATTTAGAGCTGCACCAGATTCTGAGTGCTCCAGTTTTAGTAAATCTCCCCCACTATCTCTCAACAGAAGCTGTTAACATTCCTATCTTGCTGGTTGCCTTTCAAACATCGCTCAATAGAACCCTATTTCCATTGCCCATTAAAACGTGTTAGAACATAACTATGCAAACTGTCCAGCACCAAACACAAAACACTTCTTTCATTTAATCCATATAAATACCAGGATTACACAACATGGTAGTCCTTTAACACTGAACGATCCTCATTATACACCCATTTGCCACTATTGTTGCCATGATCAGAGTGGTTAAGGCTTGCATAGCGTGTTCCATTAAAACAGAGCTTTCATTTTGTAATAATGTTAAATATTAGCAGTCCCTCCTTTTCACATTGCATTGCTTTACCTTATTGGAAAACAACCTACAGTGCCTTGCAAAAGTTTTCCCCTACTTGGCATTTTTCATGTTTTGTTGCCTCACAACCTGGAATTAACATGCATATTTTAATTTACAGAACATGCCCACAACTTTGAAGATGTTTTTTGTGAAGCAAACAACAAAATAGGACAAAATAACAGAAAAAGTCAATGTGCATAACTATGCACCCCCCCCCCCCTAAAGTCAATACTTTGTAGAGCCACCTTTTGCGGCTATCACAGCTCCAAGTCACTTTGGATAAGCCTCTATGAGCTTGCCACATCTTATCACTGGGATTTTTGCCCATTCCTCCTTGCAAATCTCCTCCAGCTTCTTCAAGTTGGATGGTTTGCTCTTGTGAACAGCAATCCTTAAGTCTGACCACAGATTTTCTATTGATTTGAGGTCTGGGATTTGACTAGGCCATTCCAACACATTTACGTGTTTCCCCTTAAACCACTCAAGTGTTGCTTTAGCAGTGTGTTTGGGGTCATTGTCCTGCTGGAAGGTGAACCTCCAATCTACCCTATAATCACACACAGAGTGGTACAGGTTTTGCTCAAAAATATCCCTGTATTTAGCACCATCCATCTTTCCCTCAACTCTGACCAGTTTTCCAGTCCCGACTGCTAAAAAACATCCCCATAGCATGATGCTGCCACCACCATGTTTCACTGTGGGGATGGTGTTCTTTGGGTGATGTGATGTGTTGGGTTTGCGGCAGACATAACGTTTTCTTTGATGGCCTTTTCGCAAACTCAAACCGTGCCATTTTGTTTTTTGCTGAAAGTAATGGCTTTCTTCTGGCCACTCTGCCATAAAGCCCAACTCTATGGAGCGTACGGCTTATTGTCGTCCTATGTACATCTACTCCAGTCTCTGCTGTAAAACTCTTCAGCTCCTCCGGGGTTACCTTAGGTCTCTGTGCTGCCTCTCTGATTAATACCCTCCTTGCCCGGTCCGTGAGTTTTGGTGTGCAGCCGTCTCTTGGCAGGTTTGCTGTTGTGCCATGTTCTTTTCATTTGGTTATGATAGATTTGATGGTGCTCCTAGGGATCATCAAAGATTTGGATATTTTCTTTTATAACCTAACCCTGACTGCTACTTCTCAACAACATTGTCCCTTACTAGTTTGGAGAGTTCCTTGGTCTTCATGGCAGTGTTTGGTTAGTGGTGCCTCTTGCTTAGGTGTTGCAGTCTCTGGGGCCTTTCAAAAAGGTGTGTATATGTAATGACAGATCATGGAATACTTAGATTGCACATAGGTGGACATTATTTCACTAATTATGTGACTTATGAAGGTAATTGGTTGCACCAGAGCTTTTTATGGGCTTCATAGCAAAGGGGATGAATACATACTCACGTGCCAGTTATCAGTTTTTTATTTCTAGAAAATAGTTTTATGTATATATTTTTCTAATTTTACCTCACCAACTTAGAATGTTGTGTACTGATCCATCACATATAATTCAGATTAAAAAAACATTGAACTAAAGGCTGTAATGTAACAAAATACCAGTAGGTAAAAAGCCAGGGGGGGGTGAATACTTTTGCAAGGCACTGTATAACCTTCACAAGTCCTCTCACAAAGCTGTTGTTGGCGTTATGGATCAAGTGTACCTAGGTCACTATAAGGATCATCTAATCAAAATAAATGATTTTATTAACATCCTAATATAACAATACCAGAAAGATTTGTGACACATTGTAATGCAGTCTATAATGCCAAACATAGCACATTCTAGTATTCCCTGCTGGGGACTAGGTGAAAGGAGAATGTATTTTGGAAGGCTGATACAGCTCCATGTGATTTGACATAGTATCACTATTTTTAGTTCTCATGGTCAACCCTTTATTTCATGAATCCGTTGGCTAGAATCTTCACCAACTGGTGCAACGAGGTGTCTTTATTTCAATAACTATAATATCTTCAGCTATGTCATTGTCAATCTTTTGACCTTCAATGCATAACTAAATTGTTCTAAAGAGAGTTGGTGTTACCAAACCTTATTGCTAGCAAGTCAAATCTATAGATAACATGTCAGTTTGTCAATTCAATTTTGGCTCTGATTACCTTTAGGCTTGGTTCACATCTAATACCGATGAGGCTCCCAGCAGGGGTCCTGTGCGTCCTGGTTCGTCGTTTCAGGTCCGATTTCAGCCCTCATTTTTGTCTGAATTCGGACCTGAAACGGATCAAACGACGCACAGGCTCCTGTTCAAATTTGCACCGTAGCCGCATTGGAGATATGTGAACCGGCTCCATAGAGAGCCAGTCACAATCTCTTGCTATTGCGAATTGGATGCGGAGATCCTGCATCCAATTCGCAATAGTGTGAACCCAGCCTTATAGTAACTGATAGTGCTGTTTCTGGACTGGCTGGCCTTCTAATAATAGGTAAAGGTAAAAACGCAGGTTTTCTGAAAACTCTCAATCTGCCTTGCAGCCTGATAGACCAAGGCTAATACGAAAGGGTCCACCAAAAAACAATAGGTGGAAATAAACCAAATGACAATGGTATATTAGGAAGAGCTATGCATCATTTAAAACAAGTTAGATTGCCCAAGAGTACATCCCTATGCCTATAAAGCAAAGAGAAAAGAAGAATGACACACAGTCCCAAAGCTAGCTTTTCTTGGGGATAGTACAACAGTTGGATTTTTTTTTTAAACAAAGCTGACTGATGGCACCCATAAGAATGAGACTACCACCGAATTTGTCTGATCATTGTGCATAGTATATACAGTCTATCAGGGACGTGCAGTAAGGGGAGGCAGGTGAGGTAGAACATAAAAAAAAATACTAAAAAAAACTATCAAGCTTCGAGAGGTCATAGCTCGGTGACCTGAAGTCCTACCCCACCACTGGTCAAAATGTGGGGCTCCTGCCACCTAATGTTCTGGAGATACGGGGCTCCTTGCACAGCCTGTCAATAGCTACATACAGAGCGGCCAGTTTAAATACAAGCTGACACACTCTGTTTGCAGCAACTGAGAGGCTGAGCTCACAGTGCCTCTGACTTGTCAGAGGCACTGAGCTTAATGGACAGCTTGGAGCCTTGGACCAATGGTAAAGTACCATTGGAACAAGCTGTCCAATAAAAATGCTGCAGTGGAGGCTGTCTTCTCAGTGCAGTGTGATAGAAGAGGGCATGTGTTTAAAAGACAAATGCTGCCTTTCAGTCCAGCCCTCTTAACTAGAAGGAAAAGGCATTGGTTTATGGGTATTAGATTTACCCATAATCACATTTTTTCTCACGCAGTTAAGAGGGAGAATGAGAATCTGCTATCTGCTGAAAAGGTACTGTTTTAATCAAGCTAAATCATATATTATTATGCTTTATGTTATAACATAAAAATTTATTATTTATCTATTTACTGGGAAATTACTGGTTTGAAGTTATGTCTGAAGTTATGTTTGAAGTGAACGTCAAACTTCAGTAATTTGTTCATTTACCTCCCTGGTGGTATGATTATGTCAGATTTTTAAATCTCAAAGCGGCACAATTGTTTTGCATAGAAATTTGGTGTTTTATATTGTAGGCCTGTAATTCTTAGTAATAACACACTTAAATTTGTCCAAACAAAAGTCTAGTAGACATTCCGGTGCAGTGCCATAGAATGAGATTTGCCATAGAATGAGATGCTCCGCCTCCATCACATCCTATTGGCTCACAATCAGTCTCACTTTGGCTATCATAGGGAGAGGATCTCCTCCCTGTGATAGCTGGACCTGCACGGAGCTCTCCGTGTCCCGGTCCAGCCCGGTGGATGGCTCATCTCTGTCACTGGAGGTAGAAGTTCAGTGCAGGGCACATAGGAAGGAGGGGGGGGGGGTGAGGGGCACACACCAATCATATCTGCAGAACTGGGCAAGCAGTCCCATGTGAAAGGACCTGTGGACGACGGGCACGTTACAGCCCCAGGTGCCAGGGTGTCCAGTGATAACAATCACCAGACAGAGAGAGAGTGATAACAATCACCAGACAGAGAGAGAGTGATAACAATCACCAGACAGAGAGAGAGTGATAACAATCACCAGACAGAGAGAGAGGAAGGTACAAAGTCATCTGCAAAGCCTGCTTTCTGCTTAAACGCTTCACATCCCATTATATATTCACTGCTAAATAAGACTGTTCACAGGAAAAACCACCCCCACCCGTTCACCATTCATTCTGCACGGGGCTTTGTAAGTAGAGTAGAAGTCAGAGCATTGCGGTGCCCAT